>PYSS01000020.1:295331-399705 GCA_003049465.1 Magnaporthiopsis rhizophila
GGGGGGGGGGGGGGGGTTCAAGTTATGACCAACACGGAAGTCGCGATCGGTGGGTGGTTTCTGGGTGGTGGCGTTTTAATGCTATTTGCTCAGGCAAGTTCTGCCGTCGCCATATACGCCTTTACCAGTTGTCCTGGTGGCATTGAAATCTGCCCAGCCTCTACCCGAACAGTCTCGTCCTAAGTGGGAGAAGCAAACAAGGCGAGGCGGCAAGGGACGGGTGCCATGTATGGCACCCAAACAAACGCCGTCGGCAGCCCACAGGACTGGCATTCTCTTTTTGTCAACTTCTTGCCGGCATCCGTGAGCAAACGGGAGGAGCGGGCGGGTATTTGCTTGCTAGCAGCCTGGATGGAATCTCTTGCTATTCACATGTGTTAGAATCGACAGCCTCACTCTACGTATGCTGCTATGGTAGTATCTAGTTACCTAGGTAGACGGCTTTGACAGGTGGCACGCTACATATCCAGCCTCGTCTCTCTTATTCTCAGCAGAAAAGCTACATAAGCACCGCCACTTGCATCAGCATATCTTTTGCCTAAATGGGTGCATATTTGGTCCCACAGCACGAAATATTGACACAAAAAATGAAAAAGAAGTGGAGGGGTGAATAGGAAAGGATACAGGAAGAGAACAAAGTACACGAGGTACAGAGAGTCGACAAACGATGCCATCTTCTGTCTGGTGCACAAGCCTTGTTGCACTAATATGACTATCTACTCTCTTCTGTTGCTAGAAGCCTCATTCTCGGGAGCATTCGCATGACCAATCCGGATCCGGCCTCTGAGCCATGCCGACGGCCATGTTGTGACTGAAGATATGGCAACGCTTTCGCATGGGTGGCGATTCGACGGGAGGGGAGACGGCAGCCGGCGTCCTCATCCAGGTAGTCACGCCGTGGTAGGCTCATCACAGTCCTTTGTCAAGTCTGGGATTTCCAGAATGCGTTAGGTGTCCAGTTTCTTCCATTTACCCGTATCGGCGTTGCTAGGAATAGAATCCCTAGAGCAAGTGGAGAAAACCAGGTCCGTCTGCTCTAGTGGTCGCTATCCCTAGGTAGGTATCTACAGCCAGTACTACGACTCCAGTGCCAAACATGCTCCTCTCTGAACGCGGCTGAGCTCCTCGCTGAGCGTGTCATGTACTACCACTGATCGGCCGTGGCGTGTCCCACACGTGCCCCGTGCTTCTCCGTCATCTCCCTCCTGTAGTCCTCGCAGAACTTCTCGTGGTGATCCCTAGCCGTCAGCAGCTTGGGTGCAGCCGCAGCTAGAGTCGGCTGCGGCGCCTGCTGCATGTCCTTGGACGCCGTGAGCACCTTGAGCACACCCTCCACGCCGTCGCTCAGGTCACGCTGGGCCTGCTCAGTGACGACGTACTTGAGCGACCTGTCGTCGTTGGTGCCCTTGACGTCGATGACGCCGCCCGTCAGCTGCATCAGGAACATGCGGTACGACTCTGACTTCTGGACCGTGCAGTGAATGCCCTCGGCCTCGGCGTGCTGCGCCAGCGCCGAGACGGACCCAAACTTGCGCATGCACTGCGGGCATATGAAGGGGGCGCTCTTGTGCGCTCCTGAACGGAGGTGTCCGGCGAGGCCCGTTGCAGCCTTGAACGACTTGCCGCAGCGCTGGTGCGGGCACTTGAACTTGCCCAGGACCTCGACCCAGTAGCGAGCCACGTTGAAGCCCGATGCGTCCGGGTCGTGCTCCTCGCGCGGCATCTTCTTGTCGACCTGCTCCAAGACCCGCAAGTGCTCCTCGGCCGTCGGCTTGGCGGCGGGCGGCGCGTTGGGAAACAGCTGCTTGCTACCCGCTTCCCAAGCGCCCTTGTCCGGCTGGTTGTGGATGACCAGGTTCTCCTCGGTCAGCAGGTCGGGCTGCTTCGAATCGCCATGGTGGTAGCCCCGGGTACCCGGGTGAGGGAAGTCGATCTCGCGGTCAAACGACGCGCCCTTGTCTTCGCTGTACTCCTCGTTGAGGTGGATGAGGCGGAGACGGATGGCCTCGTCCTCCGTGAGCTCGTAGTCCTTCTTCCCCTTGCCGATGTACCCTCCGTAGTCGTCCGCAGGCTTGCCGGGGCCGATCTGGAAGCCCGCCTGGGCCGCGACATCTTTGGCCTGGAGAGCGCGAATAAAGTTGATGGTCTGCTCACGCTTGAAGTCTGTGTACGCCTTGGCCGAGTCTCCGAGCCTCTCGCATTCTCCGGTCTCGAGGTGGTGCACAAGAGTGGATGCCTTAACAAATGTAGCCTTGCATGCTGGGCACTCCAGCTTCTGCTGGGCGATGTGCGACTATGACGGGAAAGCCCGTCAGTCTTTCTTATTGTTCCTTGTCTGCCTGACGAACAGAACAGTAAGGACGTCAGGGTGGCATTCTGGCGGCGGCCTTACCAGGCGGTAATGGAGATTGTATCCCTCGGGGGTATGGAATGTCATTCTGCACTTGACGCAGTTCATGTGGCCGCGCCTCGTCTTCATCATCTCCTGTTTGTGCTCAAAAAGAGCCCTGGGGGAGGGTAGGACGTCATCACACTCCGGGCAGCGAATACGCTGGTCGTTGATGGGCACAAGAGCGCGCGAATCCCCATGAGAAGACTGATCCATCCTGTTGGGCAGGACACGGCGTCCGACAAAGGCGATCAAGTGCTGGTTTGTGACAGTAGTGAAGATGCAGAGTGCCTTGGTGAAAAGAAAGCAGCTCAGTTGGTGGTTCGGAGCCCAGGTGGGTGTGTGGGCAGGGTCCGGACGATATTTAGGTGTGACGAAATAGGTAGTGGCAAATTGCTGAATCCGAAAGAGAAGGAGCAATCCACCACCTGCGGTAACAAAAAAGGGCGGTGGGGAATCGTAGGTAGCCAACAAACGCCCGCGGGCCTCTCTGGACATCGAGTGGCTGGACTTATAGGGCAAAGAAGGCGTGAGGCCGAGTCCTTCGCCTTACTCACATCAAGAGCAAACGGCGCACGTATGATGGTGTTCTTTCAGTAAGCAACCAGGAAAACCTGTGCCTATCACTAGTTTCCCTAGCAAACAAATCAGTCCTTCTATTGTGTACCTCCCTACCATCTATTGCTATCTGGCAAAAGCCGGTCCGGCAGGGGCTATTTTTTGTTTTAAAAAAACACGTCATGACCGTTGAGCTCACTGTCCCCTCTCCTCCCATCCATTCGTCGTGTGATAATCGTACATAGACAAAGGCCAAACGCCAGAGAGAAGTGCGTGTGCCTTGCTCATCGCGATAAATATCTTTAGGTCATGTACCGAGACCGAAAAGCAGAGTTCCATTTCCCCTTTCACACCGGGTCGCTCCCAAGCAAGACGGCGCCTAATTACTCTTGCCTCACCATCTGAAAATCCCAAGCGCGTATTCGTAAAACGAAGATGAAAAGCAGATGAAAGAAGACAGTGGCAGGAAATCGGGCCAAAGTGTGGCATGTGGTCAGTAGAAAAAGGCAACCAACCGTCGAAAGTGGACAATATCGCAAGCGAGGCATGAATATCACGCCGCCAACCTTCTTCTAGGCCCTCAGCAAGCCGTCGTGTTCAAGTTCCGCGGAACAAGAACTGGAGGTCCTCAGGCTCCAACGAGTCCAATGCCATATCGTCCGAGTTGACAGTTGAGTTGATCATCTTTGTCTTCTTCTCCTGAAGCAGTACGACACGACTCTCGATCGAATCCTCTATGCAGAGACGAGTGATGACAACCGGGCGAGTCTGTCCGATTCGGTGGACACGGTCCGCACTTTGCCACTCGGCGGCAGGGTTCCACCAGCTTTCGAGGTAGATAATCCGGTTAGCCTGGAGTTCACAAGTATAGGAAAGAGGCATCGAGAAGAAAATGCTGCCAAAAATATGCACTTACGGATCGACAATGAACACACGCGACGCCTCCGTCAGATTGAGAGCAACACCTCCCGCTTTCAAGGAAACCAGGAAGCACTCGACGTGGACATTCGTCATGAAGTGGTTGATCGACGCGGCGCGTTGGGCGGGGGTCATGCTTCCATCCAGCATGACTGTTGTGATTCCAGCCCGGCGCAGCCGCCACTCGATCAGCTGCAGCATGCCCGTGAACTGAGAGAACACGATGGACTTGTGCGAGGAGTTGTCCGAGCGTAGCTTCTGTAGCGAGTGGACAAGCATCTCCATCTTGGTCGAGGAAGTCCACTGCTCCATTTTGATCCGGTTGATGATGGAGTTCTTCTTGACCAGCTCCTGATCCTGCTCCACCTCGGGCTGCTCCAGATCAATCGAAAGCTGGATGTGGCATCGCGGGCACGTCGGATTGTCCGTCGAGTTGACGTAGCTCGAGACGCAGGCGCGGCAGAACTCGTGCTTGCACTGCGATCGAATGGCATCCTCAGCCGTGTCATCGCAGATACAGCAGACCATGATGTTTCTGCCTTCTGCGTTCTCCTTCCTGAGAATCAGGTCCGGGTGATCAGCCACCTGGCGCATCTGAGATAGAAGGCCGAAGATGTTGGCGTAGTTGTTGAGGACGACGCCCTGAGAGACATATGTGTCGAAGCGACGTTGGTTGTTGTGCATGATGCTGTTGGCAAAATCTTTCTCCACCTCGCCAAAGAACTGGCGGTCGATGATGATCTCCTTGATGGGAAGCTCCATCGCGTCCATGTGATCCTTCTTCTGGCGGCGAAGCATGATCTTGGAAGTCAAGAGGCGAAGCTTCCTGAAGGCTTCGGCGCCGAGGGAGGTCTTGCCATACTTCTGGATGGGATTGAGAAGCTCCTGGTTGAAGACTGACACATGGCTCAGACCTCCGTGCTTGCACTCGGTGCACAGGTGGTTATCGTCCATTGTCCACTCGAGCTGGGAGCAAGGGCAGTTCCGGCAGAGATAGTTGGCGAAGGGCTCAATCTTGAGGAAGCGGACAAGAGAGAAAAATTCTCCGATGCGATTCTGAAGAGGAGTGCCCGTCAGACACCACCGATAGGTTGTCTTGAGCGCGAAGCAGGCCTTGGAGGTCATCGTCACCCGGCTCTGCATGCCAACGGAAGGAAACTGGTTAGCTCCAAATACAAGGATCACCGTGAATTACTTTGCCAATGTGGCTTACCTTGATGTAGTGGGCCTCATCAAGAATGACGCGGTGGAACTTGAGCTGGTGGATCAGACTCTTTTCCTTGTAGATGCCGTCCTTCCGGCTGAATCCCTTCTCCTGTTTCCTGTAGAGCGACTCGAGGCTGTTGTACGACATGATGATGACATCTAGCTTTTTGAGCTCGTTGATGGTCATGTTCTTGGCCTGAGTGTTGGAGCCATGGTACACCACGGTCTTGAGCGTTCCGTCGGTGTAGGACTCGATTTCGCTCATCCATTGCATCAACGCGACTGGAGGCGCCAGCACCAGCGAGGGCAGTTTCGCGGGCCAATCGGACATGACAAGAGATACGGCCTGGATTGTTTTGCCGAGGCCCATCTCGTCGCCCAGAAGGCCGCCCTTCCAATCGGTCTGCTCCATGGCCTTCATCCAGGCAAGGCCCTGGAGCTGGAATGGTTTGAGGCGCCGAGAGATGGTCTTGGGCTGCTCGGCCATGGGTGGCGACAAAGTCGCGATGCGCTCGAAGTCCTCCCACAGGGTTGTCATGTAGGGATGATTGGTCTCGAGTTTCTGCCTGTTTTTCTCTTCACGACCGCCGGTGGCTCGACCTCGGCCGAGACCGACGCGCACGCGGCGGCCTCGTGCACCCACTGCGGGATTCATCGCCGGACGAGGACGGTCGTCCTCCGACTCCGAATCATCCGAATCGGAATGAACAGAAGTAACGTCAGCTTCTGATTCCGACTCCTCACCTGCACTATCGGTAAGGGTCGCCGTGTGGCGCTTTGTGGCAATGCGGGCGGCGGCTGCCTTCGGAGTGGCTCTGCCAGACTGAATAGAGTTTGTTTGCTTTTGCTTTTTGGAGGACCCAGGAGCAGGCCGCTTGGTGCCTTCAGAGGCCGAGTAGGTCGAGCCCACAGACTCGTCGCTTGAATCTGGTGGAGGCGATAGGTCTGCATCCGAATCTGCTTCGGAATCAGGAAGGTAGTCTCCGGCACCCATTTCCACATCTGAATCCTCGATCGCGATTTCCTCATCTGCCTCTTCATCAACAGAGTCCACGGCCGCGGCAGCTTGGGTGGGCCCCCGCTTCGAAACGGTCGACATCCTAGCCGACCGCCGCGGCGCGAGTCCTTTGCCCTTGGTAGACAAAGCCGTTAACGCACGGCTAGTCGCCCGAGAACCGGTTGGAGCCGGGCGGGCCACAGTCCTCGGCGCAGCGCGGCCCGTCTGGGACTGCCGAAGTTCTTCTTCTTGCAGCTGCCGAGCCAGCATCAGGTCCGCCGAGGGGTATGATAAGTCGTCGTCGCTATCGTCAACTTCATCCCACTTACGCTTGGTCGACCCGTGGATGTCGTAGATGCTTCTACTGAGGGCCTTCTTGCTGTCTGCAGGTAGGGTATCCAGGGGAAGAGACTGGATGGGAATGTTAATCTCCAGCCTCTGCCCCGTGACACCGGAGGAGGCTAGGGCAGCTGGGGCCGGTGTTGTCACGTTGCTCGTCAGGGGAGTGGAATATCCACTCGCAGAGGAGCTCGCAGTCGGCGCTGAGGTGACCGAATCTCTGCTCGAGATCCTGCTGGCAGAAGAAGAGGGTCGTCCTGGTTTGGACTGGTCCAGGAGCGGCGAGGCACCAGCTGCAGGTATGGACTGGGGTATGAGTAATGATTATTCTCGCAGGAACGAGGCCATCTTTCAAATGGCGCACGGGACCAGACTCACCTGTTGATGAAGCGGTTTTGGTCTTGTTGTCAGACCCATCTAGCTGGGCCAAGCCGGCGGAGCGCCGTGTCCGAACCATCGCGGCGGTAGTGCACCTGCAGCAGGGCCGGCTGCCGGACCCAGCTCAGGCAAATGGAAGACGAAGGATTCAGGTACAGCGGGAGTGGGGAAATGTCCCGGCCGAGAAGGACGATAGTAAATTGCTGGTAGAGGCCTACTTGGTACCGCTTTAAAGTATAACACGAGGAGCACGTCGGTTGTCAGGCCGGTGTGAAGATGTCAGCGTCCTTGGTCGGGCAATATATGCCGTCGGCGCAGTCCGCTGAAACCGCCACTCCAGGTTCCAGGTACGATCGCCAGGGAAGCAGACAGGGGCAGAGATCGCGCGGATCGTCCGCGCCAGTGCGGACGAATCAAAGCTGCTCTCGGCCGTGAGAAGAATGCGGAGCTCAGAGACAAATCGTGGTGGTAGTCTGGAGAAGCCTGAAGGTGGGCGGGATGGCAATGCAAATCGACCTGGAAGAACCAGTGACCGGGTTTTCCAGCTGGGAGGGGTGGCCACCAAGGAAATTCCGAGAAAGAACCCGCGTGCGGGCTGTCGTGCCCAGAGTCAATGAGCCTGGCCGGAGCCAGGAAGGAGAACCGACTTTTCAGCACTGCGAGTGAGAAGAAAAAGAGGGACAATTAAAAGAGACTAAGGAAAAAAAAAGACAACAATAGAAAGGAGCACAAGACTAGAACGATGGGCCCGGATCTGGAACCTGCAAAGCTTCAAATCCCGCTGTGTTTGTTCCGTTCGGACGTAGCTGGCTGCCTGGAAGCGAAATCCGAGATTGGCTCGAGTGGCAAATCGGCGCAGGAACGGCAAGCACGATTGGACCTGCCGCAAACCCAAGCTAGCATGGGGAGCTGAGCTTCTGTCTCAGGCTTCCATGCTGATCTTCCAGTGGCGACATGGAAAGCCCGGGATGTGACGCGCCAAATCGTCGCGTTTGGGTTCCTACAAGACTGGGTCACATGACGCAAGCACTTAAAGCCTCGCAGGCATCCCCTTGCAAGCGACCCGGACAGTTTAGCATCCCAGCGCGCCCAGAAGAGCTGAAGCAATTCAGGGGCTTAGCACCGAGCTGGGCCGGAACACCGAGACACGTGACAGCGCGTGAACGACGCAACTGATTCGAAAAGCATCCGCGTTAGCCACCACGCCAGCTGCGGGCTTGCCTGGAGCCTGCCTTCCCGTTCTGTCACCTCTGCACTGTTCCTGTTCATTGATTTGTTCTCTCGGGCATTCACGGAGGCGCCCCGCACTTCTTCAGACACGGGCTCCCTCCACAAAGTTTTGCCTCGCATAGGCCGCTGCTATTGAACACAGTCACACAACCTCTTCCCTCCATCTCCCCAAGGCGCAGATCTGCATGCGCCTTTGCGCCCGACCACAATTCAGGCGCAGCAGCCTCAAAGCCGCAGACCACCACCCAGCTTGGCCACACCAGATCGCCTTCCCATCCAGCCTTCAGACTGTGCAAAATGTGAGCATTCCCAATGCGCAGGCTTAGCGAGGTTTTGTATAGATCTCCCCTGTTAACTCCTCATCTAGGACTCGATCCAGAGGCAGACCAAGCGCAGGCAATGCGCCAACAGACGAGCCGCGCCGCCCACGAGGAATCGCAGGACCGTACGCACACCACCCAACTGCTACATCGAATCCTGGTTGAGAGACGATACTGATGTGATCGCATTCGTCTTATAGGACATCGGCTCTGACGGATTATTTGGCAGTATGAGATAGTCCTCCGCCCCACATCTGTCTTTCTCATAAACGAGCGTCCCACTAACAGCCTGCAACCTTAGGCCAACAACATCTCGGCAGCAGAGATCGCCCGCAACCACCAGAGGCGTCAGCAGGCCGCTTTCACTCAGGATGTGATTGCGGATAGCTCCGCTCGCGCCAGCAACCGGGTTACCTCAACCACGGCAGTAGCCTCGTCTTCCAGATCGCGTGGCCTCGCTCGCGGCCTAGAGAATGCGTCCTCGGTTGCCGCCCTCGCGGACAAGGTCCATGGCAGCCTTCTCAAGAAAAAGCTGACCAAGGTCGAGCATAAGGCTATCGAGCACTACAAGACGACGCCCGAGTTCATCCAGGCCAAGAATCACTACGCAGGAGATGTCGAGGATGACGACACCCTCGCGCGTATGTTCTACTTTGCTGCTCAAAAGGCCGTCGGCCAGTTCGAGAACTGCGCCGAGTGCGGAAAGAGGTTCACCGTGACCAACTACACATTAGCGAGTCCAAGCGGTGGCCTTCTCTGCCCGCCATGCGGCAAGGATCTCGATGCCGGCGATGGTCCCAAGAAGAAGAAGCAGAAGGTCTCTGGCGGACAAGTCGGCAAACGCAGAAAACAACAGAGTCGCGTGCTTGACGGCACAGCCCCCATTGGAGTGAAGAGCCTCGTTACGCTGTGCATCGAGCGCCTGTCCGAGAATATCGACCTTGCCGAGGACCTGGGGTCTCTCCCGGAGCACGTCGTGGATCGTATTGCACGGATCCTATCGAGGAATCGCAAGCTGAACTCCAAGACGCTCTCCCTGTTTCTGCAGCCCGACACCCAAACGCTCAGGATTTACGACGGTGGGCAGCTAAGTTCCGAGGATTTTGTGGGCATCTTCCAGGCTGTCCGGGGCCTCAAGTCGCTGAAGATCCGCCATGGCATTCAGTTCAAGGACGAAGTGGTCGAGCATATGCTGGACAAGTTCATCAGGCTCGAGTCACTGTCGCTCAAAGGATGCAATCTCATCACCAGCGACATGTGGGAGAGAATCTTCAAGGATATGGGCGTAGGCCTAAAGGCCTTCCAGACCTACTGCAACGACCGCTACTTCACAGACCAGACGGTCGCAAAGCTCGTCGAGAACTGCCCAAAGCTCAAACGCCTGAAGCTGGTCGACAATATCAGTCTTACCGCACAGGCGATGGAACCGATTGGACAACTGAAAGAGCTGGAACACCTGAGCCTCAAAATCAAGGATACCGTCCCCAACCCTGTCTTTGTCTCCCTCCTCGACAGCGTAGGCTCGGGTCTACAGACGCTCTCTCTGACGAGAGTTACCAATCTCAACGACACGGTGCTCCAGGCCATCGGGCGCAACTGCAGGTCGCTGTCCAAGCTCCGCATCACAGAATCCGAGCACCTCACGGATGACGCCTTCGCGAGAATTTTCACGGGCTGGACGAACCCAGCTCTCCGCTTTGTCGACTTGTCAAAATGCCGCCCAATCAAAATGGATGGGGGCGGCGAAAACGAAGACGGCATCGGACTGTGCGACGCGGGCTTGATTGCGCTCATGGAGCACTCGGGTCGCAAGATTGAGCATCTCAACATCGAATCATGCCGACACATCTCTACCGAGGCCTTCATCAAGGTCTTCTCGGAGGACAAGACGTACCCGCAGCTCAAGACGCTCGAGGTCAGCTTCTGCAACGTCAACGACTTTGTTGTCGGCAGCATCTTCCGCAGCTGCCCGGCCATCAAATGGGTCAAGGTCTTTGGCTGCATGAGTGTCAAGAAGGTCCTTGTCCCGCGCGGCAAGATCCTGATCGGCGTGCCCAACGCTCTCGGCATGCAGATTGAGGGCCACCATTAATCGAGAGCGGCGAAAAGATGCTAGAGCATTGGTTTTCTACAGCGTAGTTGATACAGTGACTGACGTTTTGGTTCATGGAGTACCGGCCAGTGGCACAAGGGAACTACACCTAGGTAGCTGATTATGTCTTTTATTTCGGTACGGACCAAGGGCGCTTTGGGCGGTTTGTTTAAGGGACTAGGCTTGGCTTAAGAGGATGTGCTTCGGGGCACAGTGGTTGCCTGGGTTGACGATGATACCTGAATACACGGCGCTGATAGTTCAAACTTCTTTTGCGATGACCAGGCTGAGTCGCTAGCTGGTACAAAGCGCGCTGCGTTTGAGAGGCTTCTGTTAAACGTGTACATGTTTAACCAGGCTGGAGAAGAATTTAAAGTGTCGTTTCAGTGCCGCACGTATGTTATGCTGGCTGTGAGGTAATATGGCACAGTGACACCAGTATCGTACTTGATATGCAGCGATGCCTCGGGTCATACAAGATCTGTTTGCAACTCTCAGGAAATAGGCCCATGAATACCGCCTGATGGACATTCATCCATTCCTCCAACGGGCAACGTCCGAGACTCAAGATTCACGAAGCCATGAAAGTGCATGGAAAATATTGCGATTTTTTATTGTTCGATGTATCGTGGTCGCATGATGACGCCTCCTTCAACGAAAGGCGAGTACAGCGAAGGCAACTAGGGTTATGTACAGGGTATCGTCGATTATGGACGTTAAGAAATAACAACTTGAAAAAAAAAAAAAAAAAAAAAAACTGAAAAATGGTGCTTGGAAAAACAAAGGTCCCCTCGAGCACGAGACAGTACTTTACACAGCGGTCCCGTTGGCACGGAGCATGGCCACGTACTCGCGATCCATGGCGGCCCACATCTCCAGACGGCGGCTGAGCTCATCGTCCGAGATGTCCGACCCGGCGGCGGCGGCGGGAGAGGTTTCGCCGCGGATGGAGATGCCTGGGGCCCTGCAGCCGTTCATCAGTTGTAGGTAGTACCCGTGGGCCTTGGGGGCGAAGCCGACGACGGAGCCGATGCAGTCCAGGTTGGCGTTGCCCTTGCAGACCTTGATGTTCTGCAGGCCGTACTGGAACGAGACCGAGTCGCCGCCGTTGAGCCAGTACTCGGTCGACGTGTGCCTGTAGCCGAAGAACAGGGGCGGCAGGCGGGGCACCGCGTCGTTCTCGTGCGTGAGGCGGTACTCGTTGCCCGGCTGGGCCGTGATGAAGTCGGCGAGGACGGCGTTGCCGATGCGGGGCGAGCCGTACGTGTAGATGTCGGCGTCGGGCTCGACGCCCGCGGCGCGGATGGCGGCACCCGCCACGGTGGCGACGGCGGCGCCCAGGCTGTGGCCCGTCACCACGATGCGGTAGCCTGTCGACTTCTTGGCCGCGGCCAGGGCCGGGAGGACCTGGTCGCGCACCTGACTCCAGCCCTTGTCGAAGCCCGAGTGGATCTGGCAGCCACCGCGGCCGTAGCTGCACGGGACGAAGCCGACGTTGAGGTCGGCCATCCAGTTCCTGAGCGTCACGGAGCCGCGGAAGGCGAGGACGATGACCTTCCTGACGTCGTCGGTGGCTATGTAGCCTGCGATGTTGGTGCTGGTGTTGTGGTTCAGGGTCACCACGATTTTGGCGCCGTTGGCCATGAGGCCATTGCAGGCGTTGCTGCTGCACTTCACGAGGGCTCCCGGCGAGGCTTCGTAGTTGCAGAAGGTTGCTGCCGCATGCTCGCCAAAGTACTTGAAGTTGGCCAGGTCGGCCGCAGTGACACCGGCAGCTACAAGTGAGGAGGCAAACATTGATCAGTCAACTTGGCCGGATCGCAGATCATGGCGGTGCTTGTAGCAGTCATGCATGCACATACCTCGGCCGTTGACCGTCTTGGACACACTAGTTCCTTTGGGCAGGGCGGCGGCAAAGCCCGCGAGGAAGAGGAGGTTGGCAGGTCTCATGCTGGCGGCGTCGAGATGATCGATGCAGCAGGCTTGATGGAAGATAACGAGAGACTGAGACACAAGCCGGTAGAGGCCAGAATCCCAACTGGCCACGACGTACGTGCAGGGCTTGCCTCCTTTATAAGAGACAAGCCCATGGTGGAGGCACCACCTAGGAACCGTCGCATTGACAGGAAGGAAACGCTGGACTCGAGATCCCCGCACTGGTATGGCCGGCAGAAGAGACGATGCTACGCTGAATCGTAGCGCGATACCGCTTTAACTCGAAAAGGGGAGAATTGGCTCCAACTGCCTTGGGAGTGGCTGAAGATCCACACATTCCCAGCAAAAGCTCTGGGAATCCATCCACACTGACCCACGAGCTTTTTGTTGATGGAGCCAATGGTGAAGCCCCAGCCACTTCAAAATCAGTTAGCCTTGACCAATTCTCCTACTTTCGGGTTTAAGCGGTGCCGATAAATGATGGACTGCATGGAGCACACCAAGGCTGTCTGGCTCACGCGCGTACCCTGCTCGTAGGGATAGGTGTGTGGGGTGTGGATGGAAGCCAAGGCAGCCCCTTGGACAGCCGGCTCCATCGCCCGTCACCACAAAAGAAGGGGTCATCACCAATGCGCGAGATGACCTCCCACTCGGTTCGTCAGGGCTCCAGGCCACATCTGGATTTTGACAGTTCTCGATCGCCAGGGGAGCCTGCTCTGTTCTGCTGAGAGAACCTCTATACTGTATAGAGTAGGTGGTAGGTACCGATTTCGCCTAGAGCAGGCCTGCCACTGACCTTGCTACAGCCAGATACGGTATCTAGAAGCGCGGGGAAATTCGCACACGCAGTCAGAAAAGCCGGGCACCCGGACTGCACTAGAATCCGTCTAGACTCCCCAAAGGGACGGGTTCCAGGGTTCCGGGAAACCTAGAGCAATCACCCAAGACAGATGCGTGATATTGCATATACGCCGTACGCCTTTCGACGGGAGCTAACGCGGCAATGTCCTTTAGTGGATCAATGGTGCGAAGGTCTTGGGCTACCGGATCGCAAAAGGTGTCTGTCTGCCCCAAAGCGTTGGATGGCGCCGCACGCGCACGACCGGCACATGGGATCTGTGGAACAGCCTAGGGGCTTGACTCGAGGCGCCAGAGTGGGTAAGTTCTTAAGGGGTCGTGATGTTGAACGGATTTAAACGAACATCAGTGGCGGCAGGCGAGGCCGACTTGACCCACGACGACAAAGTCGCCCGAGCTTTGGTGCGTCGATGGACCTGCCATTTTTGGAAAGGCAAACTCCATATCTTGGGGGTCCCGGGTGGGCGGGATGGGTGAAAGCCTGCCAAGACAGGGGTGGAAGGAGAAGTGAAGCCGGGCAGCCGGGCTTTTAGAATGCCTGGTTGTCGCATCAGCCTCTGCTGTGGCGGCGGCTGAGCCGCAATCTGCATGATGTCATGCATACCGCCGTCTCGGCGGCTAAAAGAGGATATCAATCGTAGCAACCACCCGGGAAAAGTGACACAAGGCAGAATCACGTAGTGAAACACCCGATTACGCCCAGGAAGACAAGGCACGACCATGCAATTTCTCCAAGTCTTGTGTGCAGTGGGGACATTCAAACCAGCAGTCAGTGCACAGAGGCACCTCTTATTTGCCGAGCCAGCGAACCCGACCCACCCCCACAGACAGTACGGTCGAGTCGAAATAAGCAAGGCGGCCCTGGCGTCGTCGATAGAGGGAAGGTCTTTTGCTCGGCGCAATCTCCCTTGTGGGCAGCTGTGGCCGACGTGGTTCATGGGGCTCCCCAGAGGGAAAGGCCCGGCCGTACCAGTTGCACGTGGCGAGGCGGACGGGCCGGACAGGCCCAAGGTTCGACTGAGGGCTTTTTAACTGCAACAACTTTAATATACGCTCGGTAGCCGCTGCCTGCCCACTCCGAGTCGCCCGAACCCTGGCTCTTGCTTTTTCGTCCTCTTGTTTTCTTCTTCTCTAGCCCTCCAACTCACCACTGCCCCACATATGATGCGCCCAGGATAATGTCGGGCAGCAGTAGGTATGCAACGCTGCTTCGCTCGGCCAGCACCCGGTGACTCGTTTGGATTCCCAGGTGGCGGGCATCAAGGCTCATGACGGCTGCTCAACTTAAACGTCCTCCTCCCTCGCTATTCGTCGCCTAAGCAACTGAATCGGAGAAACTGTTCTGCCTCGAAGTATCGAGGCACGGTAAGGCTACCTAGACTAGAATAGCACAATGTGCTCTGCTACTTCTCTATACTGCTCACGCGTGTCATGTGCGCCGGTGCCTACGTGTCCGTCCCACGCCGAATGGCACCAGGGTTGCATATATCATATATCGAGCGTATTATCGGGCTGGCCGTGGATAGCGGCTTTTGTTCAGGCTTTGTCCATCCTCCGCGCGACGAACCCACCTATGTGAGCTCGAGAGACGCCTAATTCCGCTCCATTCTATTTCTTAGACCCGTCCTCGCCATGATGGCTATAATGGCAGCCATGTGTCATCGAGGTTCCTTCGGTCAAGCATTCGTCTTGTTGACAAGCTTAAGTGGCGTTTACATACTCCCGTCTCTGACTCGCTAGTCTTCGCTTCGTTCCCCGGCGGTAATCTCCCCCATCGTCTGTGACTGGCTCCAGCGGGATCTCGTCTACCCATATCCTGGGCGTCTTCGTATGTCTTTTATATGCTTTGGGAGATATTGTACATAGATTGTTAGGTTATCAAGCGGTGGCCAATGTGTGGTCATCTCGGTTCCGATGTGACTTGCGTATATATCTCGGCTATTGCTTACGTACTTAAGATTCAGACCCATTAGTTCAGCACGAATGCGCCTGGGTCAGGAAGTCAAGAATGCGGCATGTTACACGGAAGACCCCTCGAAACCGTGTATCTTAGCTCTTTAATATTGTCTTTCACCTCCAACAGCGCCGGTAAACACTCTGAAAGTTGTCGTGTTGGGGTACTTGGTTGGGTTAATCGATGAGGACTTCCAAGCTTGAGAGGAAGCCCTTTGTTACTTGGGAGGTAGTTCAAACGAACTTAGTCGTGAGATCTGGAAGGATTTGGGCATGATCACACCATCCTTTCTCACGCTAAAGCAAATGCGGTGCCCCGACAGAAGCTACCAGACGGACTGTGGCAATTGTAGGGAAGATGATCTGGATGTCGCCCCTTCTCGCATTGACGCAGACGGCAAATCCCTCCAAGATGCACCAGGAAAGATTGGATCCTTGTTTCATTCAGGAACCGCCTCGTAGCGCACACACGCCGACATTGTAGGCCCATAGATCCAACACATTCGTGACTCTCTGGACAGCCAGACGCCCAATATGCCCTTCTTTTAGGGCAGGGCTTTATATCTTTCTCTCCGTCTGTTCCACCCCGCCTGTCTTCCAACCCGTACCATTTATCAACCGCTCAGCCGAAGCCTCCCCTTGGCCCGCCTCCTGGCCAGCAGTTTGCGCCCATTTTTGGTCCGGTTCCGGCTGAGGAACCCGTGCGTCCTTGCCCGCTTGAGCCGGCTGGTCCGCGCCGTGGTCGGCCGGGGTCCGCACCTGATCTGGGAGGCGACGCCGCCGAGCGCCGGGTGCGACGTGATGGCCGTCTTGGGCACCAGGTCCAAGACCGACGTTGCTGCCGCTCGCGACGATTCTCCGGTGGCGAACGGGAGCGGCGAGTGTGACGAGCGGAAGAGAGGGCTAGTCCGGGGGCAGGTCGTTGGCCTGAGTGAGGGCAGCGACGAGAAGTGTCTGCTTGTTGGTTCCGCAGGTTAGCACGGATTCGCGATTCCGCTGGAGGTGACCAAGTTGCGCCGCGCACCTTTGCGACACTCCTAGCCTCTGCACAATCACTCTTGGTATCCTCTGCGTGGGAGCTGCCGCCATCCGGAGGCGCGGAGCAAGAATGGCGATCGACGCCATGGTGTCGGATCGGCTGCGTAGAAAGGAAAGGCTAGCTGCGAGGAATGTTGTCACCCCACTCGCCCTAAACTGCTCGCCTGGATGGGAGTGGGCTTGTGTAGGAGCGCGGCTGTCAATTGGGTTGGCTTGCGGGCGCTTTTGCTGTTGACGATTTTCAATCTTGGCCTCGTGCTGTTGAGGCCATTTTTTTTTGGCGTCGACGGCATCCTCCGCCATGTGCCGCATCCGTCATGCAGGGGTCCGATAGCTCAAGGACAAGCTGTGGGGTCCCCCGCTCTGCACCATGCGGGCAGCTCAAGCTGGAAGCAGGACATCCGGCCCGAGCCACCTATGACGCAAACCCGGAGATGACACAACATGGTTGACCGAGTGTGGCCAAGATAGCTTTTATTTTGCCAATTCAATGCGGTCTACTAGTAATAGATAGCAAGACAACCATAAAATGTCGGCAGACCACCAGCCAAACCGAGGAACATTCCCCTCGTGGGAAGTGGCACAACAACCACTATGGACCTTAGGCCCTTTTCCCCAGAAAACACCAAGACCCGATCCTCCTACCATGGGTCAGCAAAGACCCTGACTGTACTATTCGTCGCGGGATTCAGGCAAGAGTTATAATAGTTTATACTACACGAGAATTCCCTCAGACTCTTTCTAACCGTCCAACTTCTAAAGCTCGTCCCTGCCAGTAGCTTTGGTGGCCTTGTCTGCACCCGACGTCTCGACCTTTTCGGTCGATTGCCAGTTGAGAGCCCTCAGCCTCTCCGAGAGAATCGGATGAGAGAAGTGGTAGCTGGCATACATCCAATCCGCGTCCATGGTGCTCAGGTTCTGGATCTGCAGCTTGATGAGCGACCGAGCCAGCTCCGACTGGTAGCCGAGCTCCTTGGCAAACTTGTCGGCCTGGAACTCGTACTTGCGGCTCAGAATGTTCATGCCCAGTTGGATCAACACGTCCATAGGCGCGAGCGCGTCCGAGAAGAGCAGGAACCCGATGATGATTGGGTGCGAGGTGAATCCAAAATCGGCGTAGAGCGAGTTGTTGTTGATGAAGACAGAGAAAAGTGTGAAGATATAGAGGAAGTGCATCTGCCAGCGCGAAAAATCGCACGTTGTTAGCATCCATCTCCTCGTCCCGAGGAATCAGGCCACTCCGCAGGAGGCGAGGCCGCAATGGCGACGGGGAGAACTAACCTGAGCAATTCCGAAGAGTCTGGTCGTGTGGCCCAGCTTCCAGTGGCCGAGTTCGTGACCGAGGACCGCGACGACCTCCTGCGTCTCGCTCTTCTCGATCAGTGTGTCGTAAATGACAATGTGCTTCTTCCAGGGCAGACCGAAGAAGTAGGCATTGCTGTGGGCGGACCGCTTGCTCCCGTCAATGACATAAAGCTCGTGAAGCGGGAACTTGAGCCTTTTGGCCAAGTCCTCGACACCGGTCTTGAGCGGACCGGGCTCGAGGGGCGAGAGCTTGTTGAACAGGGGCAGGATGGCAATGGGGTAGACAGTGATCATGAACACCTGAAGGAAGGCACCAAAGAGCCACAGGTAGTAGAAGAACTGGTTGCCCGTCTTCTGGATGATTTTGAGGAAGCCAGCCAGGATGGGAGGCGCCAGGATGAAGGTGAGCATCTGCGACTTGAACATGTCCGTGATGAAGAGCTTGGGCGTCTGCTTGTTGAAGCCGAACTCCTCCTCGAGAACGAACGTGTGGTAGATGGAGCCAGGCAGCGAGAGCAGCTGTTGGATCATGATGAATGACAGGACGAAGACGATGGACTGCGAGATTTCACCGGTGAAGTAGGCCGGGGCGAAGCGGAGGAGCAGGTTGCCGGACCAAGCCCACAGCTTGGGGAGCACGTCGAGTTGGATGAAGGCGATGTTCTGGATCTGACCCCACAGCTTGATCACGAAATCGTACTTGGCCTTGGCGCGGCCGTACGCCTGGCTCTTGTCGAAGACATCCTGCGACACCTCGCGCTCCAGGACCTTGGGAGGCTTCGTCTTCTGCAGGTACTTGTACTGGCGCAGCGAGAACAAGCCCTCGAGGAGGTATTGGCCGACAGAGAAGCCGATAATCAGCTTCTTCCAGGGGAAGAGTGGGCGATCGAGAAACCGTGCGAGGTTCTGGACGTAGGTTGGGGGCAACAGGCCTCTTGTTAGTTTCGAGAAGCAATGCGCTTGGTGTCGAGCGAGGAGGGGTTCTCGAGCTGAGGAGCTGAGGCCAGCATGGCCGGGCGCTAGGATGCGCCGAGACGTACCTGCAAGAAATCCATCTTGCGATGGGTGCGCGATGTGAGCGCAGTAACCAAGGCGAATGAATGAAGTACAGACAGGAAAAAGAGAAATGCGACAAGGGAAAGACTAGGAATTGGAAATCGGAGGAGATGAAGAAGAAACCGTGTTTGATCGTGGGCTGACGTGTAATACACATAGAAGCGTTACATGGCAAGCCTTCCCATGCGCTTAGGTGGTCCCTGCAGCAGGCAGAGTGGGGAAGACATGCATGCGAAACCTGTCCTCCTCGTGGAAAGCTGCTGCTAGCAATTGTGGCTTTTGGCAGGTGTGGCTGAGAAGAAGCACGACTTCGGGGCTGGACCAGCATGGCCAGGGAGTCAGCGACTTTCGAATTGAGTGGTCGGCAGAAGCTATCTTAAAATGATGCCGCCTGGAATCCAATCGCAACCTGTCTCCAAGCTTTCGCAGGTCCAGGCTGCGGAGGGATCAGGACCACCCCTTGAACTCCGATTCAGGTCCGAGGGATCCTCATGTTTGCCTGCACCCTTTCCAGAAGCTGCTCGCGGGTATCCGAGGATTGTGGGTGAAGATTCCTCTGCCGAGTACGCAACGCCATTTACAGAATCAGCTCCGTCCAACGATGCCCGTCGCTAGGAAATCCGGGTAGAACCTACCGCCGCAAGCCAACGCCTTAGCTCTTCCCTTGTCCAGTTGTTTGGGTCTCCTGTAGGATCCGGCTCAGCAGGAAACATATCCCCACCCCAAATCGCCCATATGGCAGCACCAGCTACCAATCCGGTGAATGCTTGGGATAGTCAGATACGTCTTGTTGTCATGCTCGGGAAGGTGATCCTGGCTGGGCTTGATGCTTGCTTACCCAACACGGCATTCTGGTGGCCGTTGTCAGCAACTATGTGCTATTTTGAAGGCGCCTATTCAGTGCATAGGGGAGTGATGCTAGTTGCGTGCGTACCTTGGATTTCATAGCATTGTCCAACGGCGTTGGCATGGTTCCTCAGGAGCAGGTATGGTGTGTGAGGCCGGGTTATGCTGACAAGGAAGGCTTTGAAGCTATGGTTTGAAATGATATACCAACAGGTGAAGGATGTGGGATAGGTGTTAACTACCAAAATCAGCCAGTCCGGTGATACGCAGGAGGACGAGGGATGAGAAGGTATACGGCCTACAATAAAGACGACGGGGGGACCATATATGACTGTTTTAGAGTACAAGAACACTTGTCAACCAGCCCAAGGATGGGTGGCCTGTCGTCGTCCCTTCCCAAGGGCCATATCACGCACCCCGAAGCTGACGCCACACTGCTGTACGCGTCAGCCACGTGTTGGGTTGGGAAATCGCGGGGTTGATCGGTCGACATCGCACGCCACACCATGCCCCCAGAGCACCCAAAATCCTCCAGAGAACCCAGATGTAGATAGTAGTGATAATACCGCTACATTGTACTCTGCCAGTATCTCACATCGCTAGCAGTATCCTACCCAGTTTTTCTCTGTTCCCAGGGGCAGGTTGAGATGGAGGCTACCGGCAGAGCAAGCACCAGCCTCGGTGGGGCACTCTACTCGGGCTACACCCCACATGGTACCCCCCGAGGCGTGGCGATAGCGGAGCTGGCCAAATCCCGCCCATGGAATTTGCCGCCCACAAACCTGACTGCGGCTTCACGAAAAAAATACAACCCGCAACCGCAAAATCTCTGTGACGAACCTTTCCCTCGAAACCGCATCAAAAAAGTACCGCCAACATGCCTAGGGAAGTCGCCGACATCAAGAAGGTATGTGATGGTCTGCTAATTCAGTTGCTAGCCGATTTGTGGGCGAGTTTGATCTCTGTCGTGTTTTCTGTGACTGACGGGTTGTGGCATCTCACAGTTCATCGAGATCTGCCGGAGGAAGGATGCTTCCTGTGAGTCCTTGCCTCGCACCGCCGAAGGGCAATTGCCCCCGAAGCCATCGAATTAGCGAACGTCCATTGCGCAAATGCCCACGCAGACCAGGGCTCGCCCGAAGGGAGTGGACACGTCCATCTTTTTCTGACACAGAGGCGTTGATTACAGCGGCGAGGATCAAGAAGAACAAGAAGTCGAACCAGGTCAAGTTCAAGGTTCGGTGCCAGACGCACCTGTACACCCTGATCCTGAAGGACGCCGAGAAGGCCGAAAAGCTCAAGCAGAGCCTGCCTCCCAGTACGATTTGATCCCCCTCCTCCTCCTTCATCGAAAGCCGAATCATTTTGCCAAGCCTCCCGTCCTTCCAGCCCGAGAGACTGCCATCTAACCCAATCGCCAGGCCTGACGGTCACCGAAGTTAGCAGGAAGGAGAGGAAGTCCAAGTCCTCATAGACACGTGGTCGGTTTTTGTGGCTTGACTGATTTCTTGCGCTTGTGGGCTTTTCAACCGGGACGGTGGGATGGTATTGAAGATGGCGGACGCGTGATTCGCATCTTGCCCTAGAGGAAGGGCGGTATTCATGATCGGCGTCTAGGTATACCTTGGAATCCAGTCTGTGGGGGACAACCAAATAAAACCCATCCACGTCCTCTGTGTCCCGTTGCATCTACCTTTGGAGGTCATTCGTCGGTTGGTTGGAGCTCTTATTGCTTTGATGCTTCCGAGGTTGGGCTATCGTGATATGTTGCGTCTATCTCTTCTCTGATCCCGTTCACCTCCCTTTTCCCCTCTGTGTCCTGCTCGTCTTTCCCTTATTTACCCCCTAAACTAACCATTTCAATGCCCGGACTCAAGAAGGCTTGGGATTTGTGGGAGGATGTGAGAGCATCAGAGCGAAGTGTATGTGTGGCACCAGTTGCTCTCGGCCACGGGAGCGCGCTCAGCCTGTTCTCGCGTTCGCCACCCCACGGGCACCCAAGTGTCGCTGGCACTCGCTGACCATTATCGAGGCTGGCTATTTTCGATGCCAACGGTTCTTTCTCTGCGCCGCGGGAGGCTGTGTGGGGAGGCGATGACGGAGACCAAGAAGTGCCTTCGTGGTTCAGCTTCCCCAGTGCGGATTGCGCGAAACGTTGGGCCGAGTGGGGATATAAACGGAGGGGAAATGCCGCCGCATATCTCGGCTTTTTGAGCACTTTCTAGGCTTTCCTCCTTCCTCGCCGGGAGTCCGGACCTGGGACTTTTTTTTTGATCACTGGCTTTCCGAGGTCGGCCGCTGCAGCAAGCCCGTTGGCAACTCGAAGCCGTGCGTGATTCTATTTTCGTGTGTCACCCTAGTTATGCCGACGATCCACGGCCTGTTGTCCCGGTTGTTCCGCTTTCACCGCACTTAAAGGAGCCTGGTAAGGAGCGCTCGTCTTCATGATGGCACTTTTCCATAGCGCTAAGTCGCACGCAGACCAGAAAAAAGCAACACACCAAAACCAAGGCCCAAAAGTGGGAACCTCTTACAATCTCAACCTGTCTCTTCAGGTATATCGGCAGCAATAAACAACGTCTCATCTTTCTTCAAAAGCGGATGGCACAGTTTGATAAATAAATAGCCGTCGATAATATTTATTTACTTTTTCCTTTCCTATTTCTTCTCCTGTTTCCTTTCCTCTTTCCTTTCCCCTTTTCCTTTCCTCCTTCCTTCCCTTTTCTTTTCCTCCTTCCTTTCCTCTTTCCTTTCCTCTTTCCTTCCTAGGTATTTTTTTCCCTTTTCCTTTTCCTCTTCCTTTCTTTTTCCTTTCTTTTTCCTTTCCTCTTTCCTTTCCTATTTCCTTTCCTATTTCTTTTTCCTATTTCTTATTTCCTTTCCTATTTCCTTTCCTATTTTTTTTATACTATTTCCTTTCATATTTCCTTTCGGAGGAATAAAAATTCTGGCCGAAGTTACTTTCCCTTTGGTGTATTGCTTTTTTCCTGATTTGCGTGTTTGGCTCTCGACGGCGGCACGTGGGCGGCAATATCCCTGACCACAGCGTCGGGCGTTTTCCGCGGCCTTCACATGGCCCCAAGGCGCTAGGCAGCCGACCTCGTACCCACGCTCTCATTGATACACCCAGTATGACCTCTCGCAGAGTCTACCTTGCTGCCTCCCGGCGGACGCCTAGTCAGCGTGCCCATTTTGGCATTTTCATCCCCAACGCCACTCATGATCGCCAGGATGTTGCGCAGACTTTCCGGGCGCAACCCACCACGGCAACCATCATCCACGTGGTTGGCGAACCTGTCATGAGCGGCTTCGCTCTCCAGTTCAAGCGCAACTACGATTGCGGCACGTCCCCCGACCTCGAGAGGCCCGTCCCACTAGGCCAGGTCCGCTCCGGCGACGTACACGACCCCGCAGACGCCGAGTACGCCGAGGAGACCATGCCTCGAGGGCCGCTGGAGAAGGAGGCAACCAAAATCTCCCCGCCAACGCGGGGGCAGAACGTCCGAGTCCCGATTGATGGGGTGAGCCGTGCATTCGACTCAAAGAGGTTGCCAGCCTACTGATAGATATTATCCGCAACAGATCACGACGAAGCGATGCCAAGAGTGGACCATGGAATACCTTAACTGGCTGGTTAAAACCAATTACATCCATCCCAGCGCTGTTGAAATCGCGGAGGTTGAGCATGATCCCTCCTGACTTTGGAATCTTTGGGAAGAAGAAGGACTAGACCGTTGCCTGGAGAAAGGCAGGTAGATGCCCGAGGCTTAGACGTCAAGTTTGGCGAATCGAGAGATTTGGCTCAAGTGATGAAAGTTCCCCCAGTAGATGGCAAACGGGTCCGGCCGCCGCCGCAAATGCACAAGTGTCCGAGTTGATCATGATGGCTGGTTAGTCGTTGGATGACTTGATGCTGGGGAAGGGATCCTCTTCATAATCCAGTTTGAAGAATCCATCCTGGACATGGTCGCCGTTAATGGAGCCTAGATTAGGTAGTAGTAATGGCGCGTGGGTGGCGGTTAACCCAAGATCACGGAACGTGCCGATGAACCTGGAAGGGGAGTCTTGCACGATGTTCCTCAGCGCTGCGATGATTTCGGCCAGCTGGTCCAGGATAGAAGCTTTATCCGCCGAGATCAACGAGTCCCATGCTTTCCGAAGCGTCTTGCCAGGTATCAAGCCCATGTAAATATAAGTCCGCATCCCAACTCCTCCCCCATCTGAACATCCCGGGGACTGGGGACCTCGCCGGGCAGAAAAGCTTGTCGGACAGCTCGCAGTGCCTGTGCCTTCCCGAGCCTGAGATAGTCCGAACGACCGGCCTTTATAATAAGATTTGGGTGCTGAAATTCTGCCTCCAAGTGGAAACAAGCAGGGTCCGAGGGAAGTGCGGTTGAGATATATGGGCCAATCGGTTGGTGAGATCGGACAACGCCTCCACAGGAAACGGGCAGTTGGGACTTTTGCTGCACGCCACGTTACTGTGGCTTTTCTTGTATTTAGCCTCGAGCTCTCCATCCGGTCGATTCAAGCACAAAACTAAGCCCTACTATCGGACTCGTATTCCTGTTGCCGTGCAATAAAGCATGCAAAGAGAGCATGGAATATGGACATGTAAAGCATGGAATATGGACCATGGAGCAAACCATGGGGTAAACCATGAAAACAGACGGAAATGATGTCTAAGCGTATCCGGGTCGACCTACCAGGGGAGCAGAAGCGCCAAAGCACCATTCCCGTTTCGTCCCGAAATGATACATATAAGTTGGAATACAAATAGGTGGAAGGGTTGGGCGTAGTAGACGGCCGTTGGATGGCCGGGAAAGGGTTGACTGGGAGCGGAGGCGTCCGTCCAGGGAATCTCGTTGCAATGAATCCTACCATCCTCAATGCTCGACCGGTTGGCCCGTTTGTCCCTGTTCTCTCACCGCTCCCCATTTGACACAACCTCTGTGTTACGCGGAGGGTTGCGTTGGAGGAACATGCAAAGTTCTGAACCGGAAAGGGCGGAGAAAAACAGCGGACAAATGGGAAGTGAACTTAAAGCCTGCCCTCCCCTCTTGCCCATGCGTGCAGGGATGCAGATGCAACTGTGCGCTGCAGTCTCCCTCCAGGCAGTGCCAAGTTTGGGAATGGTATTCGTCGGCTTTTCGTCAGCTTGCGTGGCATGGCCTTCCGACAACTGCCGTCGAAGGAGGGACATCGGTGGTACGCAGTCACACAACTCTAGTGTACATAGAAAACGCTTGTTTTGGGGTTGATTTTTTAGTAATCCGACTTGCCAAGAAACATTTCGTTCTTGATAAGTCGAAGAAGTGGAAGAGGTGGCGCTGATTCCGATGGCTGATTCGACATTCGACCGCTAGGTGTAAGCCACCTCCGGCGATCCACCAGCTGTTGGGACTTGACGTCAAAAAGTTGGCAGCAGCGTCCGCTCCCACCGTCTCTGCAAGGCACCACCCAAGCACGCCAGCACCAGGCCCCTTTTGTGGGGCATGGCGGGGTGGCAGTTCCCATGCACCGACGATGTGCAGCGCTGGTCCGTGATCGACCCCACCGCGTTTCCATGCTCCACGAAGCCTACAGTAGTTCCATCATCCAGCCGGGAATTCCAGCACGCCGGAATGCTAGCTGCTATGATGGCTGCTGTTTCCTCATCTGCTGTGTGGACGCAGTATAAGGTGGGGAGGACTGAAAGGGCTTGGTAATTGGCGAGACAAGATTGGGGTGCGTGCGCCTAAGGACGGCCTCCTTTTTCGGGCAAAGCCGACCAGGCCCCTGGTCATGCCATTCCAGAGCCTTTCCGCCCCTGTCTCTGCTCCTCCTGGGATTAGATTTTAGATTTTCTGGAGAGCCGAATGCGCCGCACGAGATCAAGAGGCTGTCTGGACAGCGACAGGCATGTTTTTTTTCCCTCCTCCTCCAGCAGGGCCACAGAGAGGCACACAACAGATCAGATAATACGCGACCGACCGAGACCTGACCGACCCCAGCTGCCACCAACCGCTGTTGCTCCTCATGCTTCTGCTATCTTAGCCCCCACGCGCGTCACACCCGTGCCTGCGGTCCCGCCCCAACAAGTCAAGTCTTGACGTACGACCAGACAACGATCAGACCGACCTGCTTCGTCTTACTACCAGCGCGCATCCACAGATCCCTTTTACCGTGCCCTCCCTTCTTTCCCAGCCAGGCGCCTGTCCTCACAGCCATTCTTGTCTACGTTCTCTGTTCATCTTGCGCCTCGTCGCCCCAGTGTCGTCCGAGACAAAAGATTCCCGCGCTCGACCCATACATGTATAGACTTTGGGCTGCCCGTTTCTGATCCTTGGCCAGTAGGTCACTTCGCCCAATTGTCCACAAATCATTCCAACAACGTCTCCCGGTCCCCGACTCTTTGTCTGGGATCCCTTAGCTTCCCGGCACCGACCGCCCGAACCTGAGTAAGTACATAGGTAAACTTCCGGTATATGGACCTTCTCCCTCCCAGTCTACTCGAAGCTACGTCAAGGTTGCAGCTTCAAGAGGTTATCTTGTTCCAATTATCTGTCACGAGCCCAACTAACACAGGAGGTCTCCCCCTGAACAGTACGCGTCCTTACCCAGACAACGGGTCTCCTCGACTTTCTCCACAGTCACTCACTCCCCCTTATCACCTCCAAAGCCGAACATCTTCGCCAGTGATTCACCCATAATATTACCCGCCTATACGAACAGACCTAGCCGGACGCCCTCAGCACCAGCGACTATGAGTGGAACTAACGGACTCCACGCCGCCGTGGATGGCCTTCATATAAACGGAAACGGCAACGGCCACGTCACTATTAACGGAAACGGAACCAACGGCACACTGAGGGTCAGGATGGCGAGGAAACAGTCCAGCCCCATGCAGCCGGCCTTCATGGTCTCGGCGCCGGGGAAGGTTATCGTGTGGGGAGAGCACTCAGTGGTGCACGGCAAGGTAACGCCCGTCCCCCCCGCAAAATATGGAAGCTGGTGCTACTCGTGCCCGTGGTTCGCTCTGCTGACTCGTCCCGCGCCGGCCCCAGGCTGCCATCGCCGCCACCATAAACCTGAGGTCATATCTGCTGGTGACCTCACTATCCAAGTCGAAGAGAACGGTGACGCTCACGTTTCCCGACATCGATCTGGTACACACGTGGAACATCGACGACCTGCCATGGTCAACATTTTCGCAGCCGGCCAAGAAGAAGTCGTACTACAGCCTAGTCACGGCACTCGACGACGACCTCTTGGCCGCAATACAGCCGCACCTGACATGCATTTCGCCCGGCAAGCCTGAGGCAGAGCGCAAGGTGCACATCAACTCGGCCACCGCGTTCCTCTACCTCTTCCTCTCGCTGGGCTCCCAGGCTTTCCCCGGCTGCATCTACACTCTTCGTTCCACAATACCCCTCGGCGCCGGTCTGGGTTCCAGCGCCTCCATCGCGGTGTGTCTGTCGACTGCGCTCCTGCTGCAGCTGCGGACGCTTTCGGGCCCGCACCCGGACCAGCCGACCGAGGAGGCGCAGCTCCAGATCGAACGCATAAACAGGTGGGCCTACGTCGCCGAAATGTGTATACACGGCAACCCTTCGGGCGTGGACAACACCGTCTCGACGCAGGGAAAGGCCGTCATGTTCCAGCGCACCGACTACAACAGCCCGCCATCCGTCAGGCCGCTCTGGGACTTCCCGGAGCTGCCGCTGCTTCTTGTGGACACCAAGCAGGCCAAGTCGACGGCGCATGAGGTGGCAAAGGTGAAAAAGCTCAAGGACGCGCATCCCAAGCTGGTGGGGACCATCCTGGACGCCATGGACCGCGTGACCCAGAACGCCCTGACGCTCGTAAGCGAAGACGATTTCGACAGCAAAGAGCCTGAGTGCCTAAACAAGGTGGGCGAGCTCATGACCATCAATCACGGCCTGCTCGTGTCCCTGGGCGTGTCGCATCCGCGTCTGGAGCGCGTGCGCGAGCTCGTCGATCACGAGGGGATCGGGTGGACCAAGCTCACGGGCGCCGGTGGTGGCGGCTGCTCCATCTCGTTGATCCGCCCAGGCGCGTCCAGGGAGAAGCTGGAGCGGCTGCAAGAGCGTCTCGAGGAGGAGGGCTACGAGGCGTTCAGGACCACACTTGGCGGCGACGGCGTCGGTGTGCTCTGGCCGGCGCTGCTGCGGAACGGCATGGACGAGGACGATGATGGCGGCATGGAGATCGACATGGAGAAGTTTCTCAACGCCGACGGCACCGAGGGCGTCGAGCGCCTTGTCGGCGTCCACGGCGGCGGCGGCGAGCGGGAAGGTTGGAAGTTTTGGAGGGTTGGGACCCAATGAGTGTTGTTTCTATTGCAAATTGGAACGAGACCGCTACTAATTTCTAACATTGGCCGAGGTATGTGGCAATGCCAGGCAAGCTGGCTAGCAGGCGTGGACGGATTCCATGGTTTGGCCAAGGAGAAGCATCGAAGATGGAGGTCGAAGGGAGCAGATCAAAAAGGCGATGAGACGAGGAGCAGGAGTGATTTTTGACGGGCTTCCAGCATCAAACTTTATAACTCCTTTCTGTTCTTGTCTCTACTACTATTTACAACCCTTAGATAATCGCAGTGATGCTGGAGCCACGTCCGGGCGTCTGTACGAAGCAAAATATGTGCACAGTTATCATGTCGTCTTGTGGCAAAGTGAGTGAGCGAGAGTGCGGACACAGTAATGCCTAGCTGGGGATTATAGGCCCTTGATAGTTTTCCTCAATTGGTGTGCACAGCAGGGAGCTGTGCCGCCCCTGAACGGGGCGATTGACTGTCGGTTGCGGAGGCTGCTTTAGTATTGTCCTTCTCGGCTTTGGTATTGTTCTCAGCCTCGAGGGGCGAGCTCCTTTGTCGGGCGATGTCTTGGCGGCGGAGATCAAGAGCGGTGGGTCGAACTGCCCCGCATCCGTCGTCTCGACCTCCTAGCTCGGCGGCGGGAAGCTCTCTCCACACGCCTCGTGCCAGCACCCCAGGCCGCCTCCCTTGATCGCCGCAACCCAAGTCATTCGAGGAAAATCCCCCCCCACCTACCCGACCTGTCCTAACCTCGTCGAGAGAGAGGACAGGCGGACCCAAATCCGACGAAGCAACAAAGGGGAAACAATGCCGCCGAAAAAGGCAGCTGCCAAGGCCAAAGAAGCAGAAAGTGAGTACTGCTCCTCCTTCCCTCGAGAAAATATCCCCTACTCCGCGCCCTCCTACGCTCTCCTCTTCCCCTCGCTCAACCTCCGTCACAAAACCCTCCTCGGCTGACCGGACAACGCGACCCCTCCCCCTGCCACTAGAAGCGAAAGCAGCGCCGCCGCCCCCACCCCCGCCGAGCACGGTAAACGAGCGGAGCAGACAGCGATACGAAGCCGCGAACCCGCTAGACGAGACGCTCCGCAAGGTCGGCATCAGCGGCCTCACGCCGGAGCAGCGGCAGACGTGGGCGAACATCAAGTACGCGCGCGACACGCTCGCCGACAGCAACAACCACGGCAGCGGCGGGAGGAAGCACAGCCAGCTCGGCAACAAGGCCCAGCGCGAGATCTGGCGCTCCTTCAACGAGTCCGGGCTCCCGCTCCGCGCCCTACGAAAGCCGACCCGCTGGGGGTCCGCCGTTGGCGAGCTCTCGCCGGACCAGTTCCGCGCCCGCGCCGACCGCCGCCTCCATCTGACGGCGCTACAGGTCGAGCACCGCGCCTTCTTGGACAAGCGAGAACGTGCCGCTACGGCTGCCGACCCGTCCCAAACAGCGCCCTCCGAAGCCGAGGTCGACGAGGAGAGGAGGCGCCGAAAAGAGATGGCCAGGCTGAGGGAGGAGCTCTATGGGGAGACGACGGGGCCGCTGGCAAGCGACCCGGCGTGGGACGATGTCGTGCCCATTCCGCTCGTCGAGCCCGAGGGCGCCCTGGCGGCCATCAACTACTCGGACGAGTACTCTGAAGGTGGGTTTACAAAGATGACCGAGAGATTTTCGCTGCTCGTGTGCGCGCGCACATGATTGGCTGACCTCGTCGAAAACTGGGTGCGCGCAGCTATATCATACCTTCGGGCAGTCATGGCAAACAAGGAGTACTCGCCGCGGTGCCTCAAGCTGACGGAGCACGTCATCGCCATGAACCCGGCGCACTACACCGTCTGGCTGTACCGCTTCTCCATCGTGCAGGCGCTCGCGATCCCGATCCCGGACGAGATGGAGTGGCTCAACACGGTGGCGCTCGAGCACCTCAAGAACTATCAGATCTGGCACCACCGCAACCTGCTCATCGAGGCGTACCACCCGACCATCGCGGCCGACGGCGGAGCGGTGGCGCGCCTGGCGGCGTCGGAGCGCGCCTTCATCGCGGTCATGCTGCGCGAGGACACCAAGAACTATCACGTCTGGTCCTACCGCCAGTTCCTGGTGCGCCGGCTGGGCATCTGGCGCGATCCGGAGGAGATGGCGTCCGTCGAACGGCTCATCAGGGACGACGTGCGCAACAACTCGGCCTGGGCCCACCGCTTCTTCCTCGTCTTTTCCGACCCGGACGCCTCCACCGAAGGGTCGCACTCGACCGAGCCCGACCCGGCCGTCCCCGCCGACGTCATCGACCGCGAGGTGGCCTACGCGCGCGCCGGCATCGAACTCGCGCCCCAGAACCAGAGCCCCTGGAACTACCTCCGCGGCGTGCTGGTCAAGGGGTCTCGCCCCCTGTCGACGGTCGAGGATCTCGTGCGGACGCTGGTCGCGGACCTGGGAGACGGGGACAAGGAAGAGGTCAAGAGCACGCACGCGCTCGACCTGCTCTCCGAGATCTATGTCGAGAAGGGCGACAAGGACGCGGCCGCGCTCTGCCTGGACCGCCTGGGCGACAAATGGGACCGCATACGCAAGGGGTACTGGGACTGGAGGAAACGGACGCTGCTGGAAGAGGGGGGTGAGATGAGGATCCCCGTCAGATAGCAGGAGCTGTCTAGGTATTCTTCTTTGTCGCTTCATTGGTTTCACCGGTTTCCGTAATGCCAGGTATCACGTTTTCCGGGAATTCGGTTTCGAAAAGGTAATGCTGCATTCTCTGTTTCCGTTTTTAGGCACACCAGACGGGGAATGCGAGTGGGCAGTGATTACTTTTGTTTTTGTTAGGGCAAAGAACTTTAGATAGTATAATCTGGAGACTTGGGCGTTTCGCTGGCATCGATGTGTCAAGGTGATAGCCCGGGGTGCGGTGGTTAGCTACCCCTGAGCTGCCATAGTGAGGGCAGGAGTTGGCGCCCCTGAACAGAGAGATGGCATTATGCATCACAACCACGCATGACGCCCATTTCGCCATCTTAGTTAGAATGTGATTTTTCATTTTGTCGTTGCTTGTCGTAATGTTTTATATATCGAAACCGTAGGATTAGGCTAGGTAGCATGCCGAGTAGAAATCCTCCTTCACCCCCATCACATGGCGCGGTAGTTCTGGCTCAGGACCAAGAACCGCTTCGCGTTCCGCGGGGCCTTGGGGCCCATGGACTCCCAGTTTGGCACCAGCACAAAGACCTCGGTGAAGGGCCTCCGGGGCGCGTCCTTGTCGGTGCCGAACTGGACGGCGCCGTTGACCATGGCCATGATTGAGACCTTTGCGTCGCGGGCCGACGATGAGCCACGGTTCTGCTGCTGCTGCTGCTGCTGCTGCTGTTGGGTTAGGACGTCCGCGGGGCAGGCGACGAGAAAGTTGGGGTTGAGCACGTGCGCGTCGAAGCCCTCGACGTCGTACTTGACGCGGCTGCCGTTGGCCTGCGTCTCGAGCAGCCGCTCCAGCTCGGCCGGGTTCTTGACCACCAGGCCGTTGACGCTAATGTCGGCGGTTATGCTGGCGGCCGAGTAGCTGGGGCTGCCGTTGACGTAGAAGCTCTGCAGCGGCTTGCGGTCGCTGGCGGTTGTGTAGTACCAGTCGATGAAGGCCTGGGCACCTGTTTTTGTTACTATCTTTTCGTCTTAAAGGTTGTGTGTTTTGCTCTTCCCTCTCGGTCCTATTCACGAAAAAGAAAGATGTGTGCCGACTGGATGTTTGCCTGCCTGCTTACCTTCGGCTGCGGTCTTGACCTCGATATCTTCGGCTGTGCCAGCCATGGTGAGGGCTGCTCTTTCTCACGTCGGGAAGCCCCCGCGCCGCCCCCTTTGGCTCCTGTTTATCGTAACTTGTTAAACCCGCCGTTCGCAGACAGAGATGTGCCAGTTTGAGGGTGTGTATAATGAGTGAGGCAGGCTTACAGTGGCCTTGCCGCCAAGCAAATACGGAGCGTCACGGGCAGTCAAAAGCTGCTCGGATTGAAAACGCCCGGAGATGGAACGGCGACAAGAAGAGCCCCGAGATGAAGATATACGCTCGGTTAGAGCCCGCCCTCTCAACCAAGTCAAAGTCGCAGCTCGTTTGTTTGTTATATGTAAAGGAAATGCAGCCTGGACGCTCGCTAGCTCGTTCATTGAGTGGAGCCGTTGGCCTACACAGTGATCTGCCAAGCCAATTCGCACAGTAGCCATCCCCATAATATTTTTCTGCCCTGCCGTCATAGCTTCTTGTCCCGCGTCTGGTTATTTCGAGCTCGGAGCTTCTATTTCCACGCATATTGCGCCGGTCGACCAGCACGCGGCTCGAAATGCAGCGGATATTGCTGTCGAGGATACGACAGCTCTCGCGTCTGCCTCCTGCCTCGGCGTCCCCGCTCTCATCTCGATGGGTTTGCGCAGCTTGTGAGCGCCGCGGGGCCGTCTGGCGGCGCTTGGCCAGCACCACCACGCCACAACAGCCCGCGACACAAGCAGCAAATGCGACTCCCCAGAAGCCCTACTATGTGACGACGCCTATCTTCTATGTCAACGCCTGTACGTGAGGTAGGCCTCGAAATCGACCGGCCGCACCGCCGCCATGTCTCTGACATCGACCTGCCCTCCCCCGCAGCCCCCCACATCGGCCACATGTACACCATGGTCCTCGCCGATGTCCTCAAAAGGTACCGGGTGCTCCGAGGCGAGCGAGCGCTTCTTTGCACCGGCACCGACGAGCATGGCACCAAGATCCAGCGCGCGGCCGCCCAGAGCGACATGGAACCCAAGCAGCTCTGCGACGCCAACTCGGCCGTCTTCGCCGACCTCGCCCAGACCTCCCACATCGACAACGATTTCTTCGTCCGCACCACCGACGAGGGCCACAAGGACGCCGTGCGCTACTTCTGGGACACGCTCGTGCGTCGCGGCCACATCTACGAGGACAAGCACGCGGGCTGGTACTGCGTCAGCGACGAGACATTCTACCCCGAGTCCCTGATCGAGAAGCACATGGACCCCGTGACGGGCAAGGTGTTCTTGGCCTCCAAGGAAAGCGGCGGCGCCGTCGAGTGGGTCGAGGAGAAGACGTACCAGTTCCGAATGACGGCGTTCCGGGACCGCCTGTTGGACTGGTACAAGGAGAATCCGGACTGGGTCGTCCCGCACACGCGGATGCTCGAGGTCGAGGACTGGGTCCGCAACAACCTCGAGGACCTCTCCGTCTCGCGGCCCGTGAGTCGCCTCAGCTGGGGCATCCCCGTGCCCGACGACCCCAGCCAGACCATCTACGTCTGGCTCGACGCCCTAGTTAACTACATCACCAGGGCCGGCTACCCGGGCTGGGCTCCTGGGCGCGAGAGCGAGGGCGGCTGGCCGGCCGACATCCACGTCGTCGGCAAGGACATCATACGCTTCCACTGCGTCTACTGGCCTGCGCTGCTCATGGCCGCGGACCTGCCGCTGCCCCGCAAGGTGCTCACGCACGGCCACTGGACGCTCGGCCACCGCAAGATGTCCAAGTCGGTGGGCAACGTGGTCAACCCGTTCCTAGCCATGGACCGGTTCGGCGTCGACGCCGTCCGCTTCTTCCTGCTGTCGCCGGGCAGCATCAGCGACGACGCCGACTACAGCAACGAGCTGGTAGCGGACAAGTACAAGAAGCAACTCCAGTTCGCGCTGGGGAACCTGCTCGGCCGCGTAACCCGGCCTAAGCTCTGGAATGTTCGGGAGAGAGTCGCTCGCGCCTGCGCACATCCGGCCGACTCCAGCCTACCGTCGCAACACGAAGTTTTGACCAAGCTTCCTGGGGCTGTGGAGAAGCACTTTGAGCAACCTGAACCGTCGCGAGCGCTGCGTGAGATTATGGGTGTCGTCATGCAGGTGAGAAGGAGAGATATCCTCCTCGCCTTACTTTGCCCCTTGTTTCCACTTTGTCCGGCTGCTAACATGCCGTGAATGAATCAAAACAAAAGACCAACAAGTTCATCGCCGACACGGTCCCCTGGGATATGGCCAAGCACCCGGACGACGCGGACAAGCAGAAGCAACTAACGGCAACCATCTTTTACTGCGCCGAGGCGCTGAGGATCTGTGGAATTCTGCTGCAGCCTTTCATGCCAACGAAGTCTGCCGAGCTCTTGGACGTATTGGGCGTGCATCAGTCCCGGAGGACGTGGGCGTACGTCGACGTCGGGGCTGACTCGGAATACGGTACGGCGTTCCGGAACCCCGGCGAAGGTGCCTTTGAAAGCCTGTTTCCGCCGCTCCCAGTGGAGAAGTGAATTCGTTGTGCGGCTGTCGAAGGCCAGACTAGAAGAGCGAGGCAGGCGCATCGCCATTTTGCTGGTGTCCAAAACTTGCTCGAGGGGTAATTCAATGAAAGGAGACATCTACTTGTAACTGGGAAAGGTGGCCGTCTAAATATAATAAACGGATGACGCTGTGTCAGAAAAGAAATCTATGGTACAAAATCTTGGGGCCAATGTGTCGACCTTTGGTTCTTAGCCAATGGTGAGCGATTTCCGCCGGCATAACTCTTCATGCTTGACTCTAGAGCGGCATCACACCCCGCAGCACCGTACTTTCGGCGGAGGTTGCAGCTCACAATGAAGCTCAACGAGAACACAGGTAAAGCGCCCTACAAGCAAGCAGTATTATATCAACTCTTGACGCTGCTGACACTAAACCACACTACAGCCGTCTCGACGGCCCACGTTCTGCTGGTCCCTTACGACCGACACCATGTCCTGACGTATCATCAGTGGATGGAAGACCCGGTTAGTCTTTGGTCTATCTTTTTTTTTTCCCTCCCTTCTCTTGCCGCATCCCATCCCTGTGCCAGTATAATCACAGCTAACGTCCACCGGCCAGGCAATCCGTGAAGCCACCGCCTCAGACCGCCTCACGCTCGCTGCCGAGCACGAGAACCAGGCGTCGTGGCGCGCCTCGCACGACAAGCTTACCTTTATCATCTGCCAGCCCGCGCCGTCGCCATCGCCGGTACAGTCGGGCGTGGACGACGCGCCCGCGCGCATGGTGGGCGACATCAACCTGTTCCTCTACCCTTATGACGATGACAACGACGAGGCGACGGTAGGGTGCTACGTCGCAGAAGTGGGCGTCATGGTCGCCGCGCCCGAGCACAGAGGGAAAGGCATCGGCACCGCGGCGGTCGCGGCATTTTTGCACTATGTGCGGTTGAATTTGGAGGGTATCTTGACGGAGTATGTCGAGGGGTCGGGCACCGCCGCAGTTACTACCGCTACTACCGCTACTACTACGGCAGCACTCAAGCTCTTCATGGTCAAGATCAAGGTCGAGAACGACGCCAGCATCACGCTTTTCAGTCGCCTGGGCTTCGAGCAGGACGGGCCCGTCAACTACTTTGGCGAGATCAAGATGGTGCTGCGCGATGTCGACGGTGTGGACGCAGGGCCGCCTCCGCCCGGGTACCAGGAGGTTGAGTACCACCGCTCGGTTGCCGCTGCATGATCTAGTCTCGGCGGCAAAAAAAAGTTATAGGTTCCATGCACGTCGGTGCCAAACAGATGCCGTCTCTATGGTTTTTACATCTCATGTCTAGACCAGAATAACGAGGATTTTTTTTCTATAAGAGATCCTGATGAAGCGCCCCAACGCCAAAAGCTCTACCCAAAACGCAAGACCAGAAATAAACTGCTCAGTCGTGCCAGAATTCCATCGCCAAGGGAAATTCTGGGCACTTGGAAATGACAAAATTTACGAAAAGGAAAGAGTGCGACCTTACACCCCAAACTGCTCCTTGTACTTGAGCAGCATGTCGAGCGTCGTGTGCGAGCCGCCGCAGACGATGAGCACGACGTTGCGCTCGGCCCACTCGGCGTCGCTGAGCCCCTTGCCGAGGTGCCTGCGCAGGTCGCCGTTGTAGGCGACAGACACGGTGGCGCCGCACGAAACCTCGACGAGCAGGCGGGCGTCGTCAAGGAACCGGGCCGAGCCCATGACGGCGTCGGCGTCGCTCACCACGGCCGACACCACCTGCGCGGGCTCGCCCGTCGCGGCCGCCTCGTCGAGCCTCTGGCGCACGAGCTGGTAGGCCCTCTCCGCCACGCGGGGCGCGCCCAGCGACACGGCGATGGAGGTCATGGCGGGCAGGGTGGCCAGCTCGCCAGCCACGACGCTGGCGTTGAGCGAATGGGCGCCCCGGGTCTCGACGGCCAGCACGCGCGGCCTGGGCGCGGGCGACCGGGGCCAGACGCGCTCGATGCCGTCGAGGATGCCGACGAGCATGCCGCCGCCGCCGACGTTGCAGACGATGGCGTCGACGTCGACGGGTCCGCCCTCGGGGCCCGCCCGCCTCATCTGCGCCGAGATCTCGTCCGCGAGCGTCTCGGCGCCCGCCCAGATGTCCGGGTGGTCAAAGGGCGAGACGTAGACGCCGAGCGGGTCGTGCGCCAGCAGCTCCGTCTTGAGGAACGCGTCGGCCTCGGAGAAGTTGCTGCCCGTCTGCACCACGGCCGCACCCAGCGCCCGCAGCTTCTCCACCATGTGCACCGGCGCCAGCGTGGGCACCACGATGGTGGCGCGGCAGCCTAGCGTCGCGGCCGACGTGGCGCACGCGAGCCCGGCGTTGCCGCCCGACGAGCAGTAGAAGTGGATGTCGTTTTTGCTGCTGCCCGTGGGGGAAGCTTCGGCCGCCCGCTGCATCATGTAGCCGATGCCCCTGGACTTGAAGGAGCCTGACGGCTGGAGGTTGTCCAGCTTGAGGTAAATGTTGCTGTTTTTTGTTTATCTGTCCGTTAGCTATGACAGGATGTACCTAGGTAGGTAGTGACAAGGCTCGTCGATGATCCGGTACTAACCATCCAGCCGCACGGGATAGAGGCCCCGAATACAGACACGGGGTCTCGATCCAGGGCTTCGGGCGCTCAACGGAGTAGGAACCCATCGCTGTGATAGGACGGTAGCAGGGAGAATCGGGAGAGGGGGCCCGGTAGCTGGGGCACGAGTGTCGTTGCTCCCGTCTGTGAGATGAGCGCGACACAGAGTGTGAAAGTGAGAGATAGGGGGATGATAAGCCCAGGTAGACAACAAGAGTCACCTATTCAAGGGAACAGGTAAGGTATGCAAGTTGAAAAGAAGTGACTGATAAGCAGCGTAAGCATCGATGAGTGGCGGCCGGGCCCAAGGGGGTTTTATATCTTTGACAACCTATCTTGGACAGGGGGGGTTTATCCATCCTATCTGGAACCTTGCTCCATGGCAGCGGTCAAGAGATAAAAAAAAAAAAAAAAAAAAATAAATAAATAAAGCCGACAAGCTTAGATAGCGATCCTTCAGGTACGTACCCGTCAATCGGCCAAGATATCCGTAACAAGTCCGCCATCCATGGATGAAAATCCATATCCGACCGAGCGACTGATTTGGTATGTGCTGTACTTGGGGCAACCTTGCCGCATCTAAACCCACTTGGAACAGCCCCAGATTGGGCTGCCCCGGCCAACTAAACTCGCTTGAGCACGCCGCACGCACATACATACCTAGACGAGACGACAATGCTTCTTCTTCCTGTTCTTCCCGATCCCGTCGGACGCGAAAACGAGGGATACATTCTCATTTCATAAAAGAAACAAGGCCGGTCGGGTCCTGTGACGCATATAATTACCTAAGGGCATTCTCCCACCTTTCTCCCCATGACCGAATTGTTTGTTGGCCGGGGGAAAATCCATATTTTGTTGTGCTCGTTGAAAGAGAAGTAGGTACCGACCGACCGTAGTGAGGTCTTGGAAAATCAGGCGGCTCAAGTGCATCCATTTTGTGTGGTGCGATGCACCGCTTCCAAGAAGGGCGCGCATTCGTTCCGCAGTGTGTCTTGCAAAGGGCGTAAATTACATGTAATTCTGCGGGGAGGCATACGTCGAGATTCCTTGGCCCGCCTTTGAGTGACGATTTGTCGCGAGCTGAACTTGCTAGAAAGGTCCGAGTGTCCCCCGTCTTATCGCTGTGCCTGGCGGCGGTTGTCCGCCCATGGGCGGAATAGTCACCTGCATCCATCCAATCCTTAGGTGAGCCGTCCCGACGGAAAAGCCAAAAAACCAGCCCTGTGGGGTTATGGGGACCTGTGGACCCCCCAGCTTCTCCGTAGGACACGGTTCCGGCCAGGCGGCGAGTGGTCATTCAAATCCAGGCACCGCATGCCCCTGGATCCCATGCCGTTTCCCGAGAGGTTATCTCACCGGCTGGGAGCAAGCTTTCCCCCGGGCGGTCTGATAGTGTCCGAAACCCCCGAACTCAGCTCTATCAAGCGTCCAGGCTGGGGCAGTGTGGGGAAGCCTGTCCGTCTCGGTTTCCCTCGGCACCTGAGTTAGTCCATAACACCAACGTCGTCTCACTTTTGTTCTGCATCGAAATACATAATATTGCTCATATATATGAGTTGGTCATCAAGGTTGTACCATCGCCAGATAAGGCTCGATAGTAGCACGATATAGGGTATCAAAGATAGAGGCGTAGTGGTAAGCATCGTAGCCAAGCCCAGGCTCGTATTCCGATGGGGAGAAAGGCATCAGTGTCTTGCGTGAACAGGATCACGAGGCCGATATTTTGACCAGGGTGATATCTAGCGTCTCCGTATCCACCAACACGATTTCTTTGGACTTGGAGAAGGCCGGCACTGTCACTAGACGCACCGACTGGCCTTCCGGCCCTGTTATAGTCTTGGTCCCGAACTCCGGCTGTGACCCAGCAAAGTAGAGATGGGGGCACTGGTTCATGACAAAGGGGTCGTCGTCCTGGAAGGGGTAGCTCCCTAGGGAAAAAGGTTAGCCGCCGAAGTAGGAATGGCTGCATGTATGCTCCATGCAGGCATGAACTTACAAAGGGTGTCAGGTGCCGTCGGAGCTGTGAGGCGCCAGCGACACATGAGCTCCATCATGCCGAGCCGGTCGTCGCCCGACACGTACCTCAAAACATCGTCGACGTTCTGCCCGCTTGTCCCAAGAAACCTCCATCCATCCACCTCCCCCTCCCATGGGTTCGTGACCGAGTCCAGCCAGCCCGGCTCGGCGGTCCCAGGAGCGGCGCTGAATGCTCTGGATTTGGGGTACATGGCCGGGTGCACCGGCTGCTGGGGAAAGCTCGCGTTCGCCGGGTCGTGCTGTCCGGGCAGGATGGTAATGGGCATGCTAGGCAGCAGCTCTGACAGGAAACCGTCTAGCAGCTGCGACGGGACCGGGTTGTACGAGCTGCTGTCGTAGCCATACTTCTTGTGGGTCTTTTTATCCTCGCCCTTTTTATCCTCGTCCTTTTTATCCTCGTCCTTTATATCCTCGTCCTCGGTAGGTAAGGGCTTGCTGGCGTCGTCGGAAGCTATCGAGTTTCCAGCGATAATGAGACGACTGATATGAGAGAGCTCGCCCTGCACGGCTGGGTCGAGCGCCTCGCCAAGGAGGTACTCCAGCAGGAGGTTCAGCTCCAGCGCGTACGACGTGTCGGTGCCTGAGAAGTTGAGTCCCGAGACAATCGCGACCTTCCCCCGGCTGCCACGAGGCGTGGGGCCGCCCTCCATTTCGATGTCTTCGTCGGCTTCCTTCTTTGTTGCTTTGGATTTGCCATTGGTCGCCGGGGGCTTTGACAGCGCCCAGCGATCAGGCTGGGGGCCGAGCTCAGGATATCTGACATCGATAACTTCGAAATCCCCGTTGGCGTTTTCCGTGCCTATCACGGCGATGATGCTGCCGGTAACAAGGGCTGCGTTCTCTAGAAAGTCGCCGACCAGCCGCACCCGACCAGAGTCGTCCTCCAGCATGACAGCATCTCGCCCGTCCTGGGAAAGATATTTCTTCCTCGAAGATTGACCAGATATCCAACGCTGTTTGGCAGGGGAAAACGAGGAAACGTTAGCAGAGAATCCCATCAGGCAAGGGTGACTTTCATGTGATGGCAAAGAGCTCACATCCTTGGCCACATCCTCCAGAATGTTGGGTTTCAACGGCATATCCATATAAATGGTGCCCGTGGTCCAGCAGAGCTCTCCCTGCCTCACATCCAGGACACGCTCGACCTTTTGAGCGTGCTCACCCCCAATGATGACGTCGCCAAAGGCCTCAGAAGCCACCTGCTCGACGGCGGGTCTGATCTTGGCAAGTCTGAGAAAGTACATGTCGCCATACTGCTGCTTGTACGGCCTGTCCTTGGGCAGGACGAATGAGTTGAGTGGCTTGTAGCCAGACTGAAGCCTTTCGGGCGCTGCCTGCACCGGTGGCTCATCCCTAAAAGTGTGGGTCAGTCTGGTGTTGGCAGCGGCCAGAAAATCATTGCGAGGAAGGTTGGATGCTTACGATGGCTTTTGCAGCAAACTGCCGGCTACGTCTTCTAACTTGACCATGGTGGGCAAGCAAAGAGTCTGTAGCTGCCGTCACGTCCCCTTGCAGCCGACGAGCCGAGAAATGGAGGCTGGAGCTCACGACACGCATTGGGGAGCCAGCGACGCGAACTTTTGGACCATGAATGCAGCTTGGAGGGGACTGTGGCTGGACACAATGACCCGCAGTGACGACCCACATTCCACAAGCCACGACAGGGGCCGCCGTATCGTCATCTATCCATTTGCTGCGCATTCGGAGCGTGGGGTAAGGCTCGACAAGGCTGAGATAGGAACAAAAAAAAAAAAAAATTAATTCTGGGCCAACGAGATCGCGAATAACACCTGCTGATGCCATGCATCTTGATTGTTGTCACGAAAACACCGAATCGAAGGACCCAATTCTCGCGGCAGAGGAACTATTCGCCTAGCCGATACACAAGCCACCACCTATTTCTCTCCAATTGCGACCGGAGCCACGATGGAGGCACAGGCGCAGGAGGAAGCGACCGTAAAGGTCCTTTTCACAACCACAGAGTCGGGCCTTGAGCTTCCAGAATCAAAACAGCTTCTACTCGTCCCAGCAGGTAACCAGCCCCGCTCACTCCCCAATCTCGCAGCAAAACCTACTCACACCGCGCCTCTCTGTCCCCAGATATCCGCAGATATGGCCTTTCCCGAATCGTCAACTCCGAGTCAATGCTCGACACGCCGACGCCGATACCCTTCGACTTCCTGGTCAACGGCACGTTCCTGAGGTCCACAATCGAGGACTACCTGCGGGAGAACGGCCTGCCGTTCGAGAAGACGCTCACGCTGCAGTACGTCCGCAGCCTGGTCCCGCCCGTGTACCAGGCCAGCTTCGAGCACGAGGACTGGGTCAGCGCCGTCGACGTCCTCTCCGAGTCCTCGCGCGCCGCCTTGGCCGGCGGCTCCAACTACGTTCCAGGCCAGGATCGCATACTCTCTGTCTCGTACGACGGCCTCCTGAGGATATGGGACGGCTCAGGCCGGGTCATGGCGACGTCGCCGCTGGTCAACAGGGGTCCGCTCTGCGGGCTCAAGGCTGCGCGGTTCCTGACGCCGTCCAAGATCGCCGCGGCCGGGTTGGACAGGACGGTGCGGATCTGGGACTACGCCGAGACGGCGGACCGGCTGTCGGGCGAGCTGAAGCTGGCGCTGGAGCTGTACGGCCACCGCAGCATCGTCGAGGCCGTCGACGTCGACGGCGCCGGCCGCCGCGTCCTGACCGGCTGCGCCGACGGCTCCATCGGGCTCTGGACGACGTCCAAGAAGCTGGCCCCCGAGGCGCCCGCCGCCCTGCTGCCGCAGACGTACGCGACCAAGAAGAGGAAACAACAATCGTCGTCGTCGGCAAGCGCCGCCCAGCGCGGCGCCCTGTCGCTCATGCCCGTGCACTCGCGCCCCGTGAGCGCCGCCCTGCTCGACCCGGCCGACCCGACGGTCGCTTACAGCGCGTCGCAGGACCACACGCTCAAGGTCCTCGACCTGACCACCAGCCGCGTCGTCAGCACCGTCACGGCCTCGAGCGCCCTCATGTCCGCCTGCCTGCTGTCATCCTCCTCTTCAGGGTCCGGTTCCACCACCACCACCCCGCTGGTCGCGGCCGGCACGTCGTCCCGCAACGTGATCCTCATCGACCCGCGCGAGAACGGCGCAAGCACCACGTCGGTCATGACGCTGCGCGGCCATGTCAACGTCGTGTCGTGTCTGAGCCCGTCGCCCGAAAACTCGCACTCGCTCGTGACCGGCTCCTACGACGGCACCTGCCGCGTCTGGGACCTGCGCAGCGTCCGCCCCGCCGCCGCCCGCGACATCGCCGACGCCGGCCTGCTCGCCGGCGCCAGCGTCGGCGAGGCCGTCTACGTCATCGAGCGCGAGTCCCTTGGCGGCAGGAAGAGGCCCCTCGCCGGCGACGGCGTCAAGGTCTTTGGCGTCGCCTGGGACAGGACCTGGGGCATCGTCAGCGGCGGCGAGGACAAGAGGGTGCAGATAAATAAGGGAAGCGATATCATAGCAGCGACGTCGTGATGATCCGGGTCTACTATTCGAGAGTACAATGTTCGAGTGGGATCTTGATTGGCTGTAAAAAAGAAAACAAAAAAAAAAACTGAATATACCCCTTAGCTTGATGACTTTTGGCATGGCCATTGCATTAATCCAAACCATGGATAGGAAAGGACATGAGCGATGGCATGCGTGTGTGTGTGTGTGTGTGTGTGTGTGTGTGTGTGTGTGTGTGTGTGTGTGTGTGTGTGTGTGTGTGTGTGTGTGTGTGTGTGTGTGTGTGTGTGTGTGTGTGTGTGTGTGTGTGTGTGTGTGTGTGTGTGTGTGTGTGTGTGTGTGTGTGTGTGTGTGTGTGTGTGTGTGTGTGTGTGTGTGTGTGTGTGTGTGTGTCGCCGAAGTCCTGGGTTCCATGATCTCGGCAGGCTCCGTCTGTTTATTTATTCCGAAGCTGTAAAAGAGTTGTATGCGTTCTAAACCAGCTGCTGCCGCTGCCGCTCAGGGGTTTGGATACCATTCGCTGTCCACCGCAACGAACAGTGACGCCCAAGGAAAAGAAACGACCACGATCAAATCGGCACTTCGTATCGTTCAATACAATATTATCGTGGCCAAAAATTTTCTTCTGATTGTTCTCTCTCTAGAGGTGAGCGATCTAGGTAGTTACCATTACCAAATGGTGCATAATAATAGTGATGATGCAAGTAGAGCCTCCATGGTCTTTCCGTGCTCTCAAAGAAGCAAGTAACAGCGTTGTGCGCCTGTCCATTTTCCCATCACGATAGCCATCGTCCAAAAAGATCTTTCCCGTTACCAGATTACGTTTGACGCCCGACAGTGTTCCCATCAATACAGTAAACTACGCCGTGACTCCGCAGCTTCAATAGGGGGTATCGACTGCAAATAACAATAACAAGCCAACATAAAACATTAAAAACATGCTGCAAGAACAAATGGCGGACGGACACCTTAGAGAACGAAAGGAAGAGCGCCCAGAGCGACGGAGAAACCAGCGGACAGCCAAGGGTCGAGTTTGGAGCCTTTGAGGCGGCTTCCAGCGCCCATGACGTCAGTGGGCATGGGAGCCAGAGTCACCGAAGGCGTGCTCAGCGTCGGGCTGGTAGTGACGTTGGAGCCCCAGGGCTGAAGATTTCCTATCACATTGCTCGTATTCTTGCACTCGGGCCGCGTGCTGCTGTTGAAAGCATCCTGATCGGTGAACCGGATGACAGAACACTGCAACATAGGAGAAAGGGGTGAGGTGAACATGTCAGCATTGTTGGGGCGTAGCCAAGTCTTGCACATGGGATCTGCATCAAGTGGGAGCCCAGGGGGAAGTAGATAGGCAGGCATACCTGGTACGTGGTCGACGTAACGTCGTTGGAGACGACGTGGTACTCGGCAGGCTCACCGATCCACGAGCTGTTGACGGGAACCGAAGGGAGGCAGAATGTGCCATAGTGGTTGACAAAGACAGGCGGCAGGATCTCATGGAAGGTATCCTGAGGATCCTTAAGGAGACGAACCTTGACCGTGTACGTGACGTTGTGAACCGTCGAGGTGGCGGCAAAGGGGTATCCCTTGACCGGATAGTTGTGGCCGCTCACGTTTCCGCTGAAGGAAAAGCCGCCGCAGGGGGCGACACCCGTGGTGTCAAGGAGGTATCCCATAGAAGGGGGCAGCCGCAGGAGGAAGTGAGCACTGCCCGGGCTGGCAGCCAGGGCAGCGACGAGGAGGATTGCCGAGACGAGCATTATTCCGGCTGGATGGGTACGGGCGGGTGGATACCGCTCGGTCTGCAGACAGGTGGGTAAGGCAGATTGGCAGATGGCAGTTGACGATGGCCAGACGCGTGGGGTCAAGCGGCCAGGTAGGTGCCTGGTAGGCCGGTGGTGGGTGGTAGGGCTGGCGGGTGGAGGGATGGCAAAGTGAGAGACACCAGAGCCAGGATTATGGGCTTGGCGGTGGTTCCGGGCGCCGAATCAAAGGAACGGGGTTGAAGATGCTACCCTCGCCTAGGACTGGCTGACGGGGTGATCGGAGAGGGTAAAAGATGGCGCAGGCTTGGCTGTGCACCTAGCTGCGCTGCCTCGAGTCGAAAGCGCAGCGTCCCGATGAGGCGCCGTTGGCTGAGAGCGACGGAGACCTGGGCCTTGTCGAAGGGCTACACCTCTCGCTCGCGAGAAACTGCCTGTGGGCGGGGCGGAACAAAGAGACGACAGGCTGAGGCATGTCCAGTCGGATCCGAGGCCAGGGGAATCTCGATTCGAGGCGTTTGGCGGGAATGCCGACGCTGTCCGCGGGCAGTCTGGTTGAAAGAGAAGGCGCTCCGCTCCATGTGGCTGCTGGTATGCTGCTGGCAGAACAGAGGGCAGGAGCGAGGCGGCAGGCGGCAGGCGGCAGGTGGTTCAGCTCAAAAGGGGAATTGCGTGGTTTCAATGGCGGCAGTCGCGGTTGAGACAAATAAGATGGAGGAAAGAGGAAAACGGAAAACGGAAGGAGTGATCTGGGAGCGCCTGGCACTGGCGACGCGTGGAGGGAAACCGCTCTGGGCAGATTTCAATCCAGCGGCGATGCGACAGGAAGGCCGCCTCGGGGACCACCAGAGGGAGCAGCAGGGCTGGGCGAACGACTGGCCGCTGGCACTCATTGGCTCGTGTGTGGAAGGCGGAAGGAACCCGGCTGGGAGTCTCAACTGTGGCTCGAGAGCAGTTTTTTCAGGTTGCTCGTTTCATAGGTAGGTAAGCTGCTGCGGCCCTTTGTGACGCGACATCTAATGGCTGCAGACACCGCCAGCCAGCAGGGCCGACGCTGGCTGCAGCTGCGACAACGCACACGTCTACGCCGAGGGAGGTGGTAGGCACTAAGACAGGCGCCGTCTTGCATCGAGATTGCAATGCCTGGCGCAAGGTGGTGGAACGTGTCTCGAGGGGCACAAGATGGCTGCGTTCTGAGGACATACAAGGTAAGCGAGATGCTTGGCTGTTCTAGCCTCTCCGCGTGTTCCCCATTTCAGTACTGGGAGGCTTGGCGGGCAGGCCTGGTGGAACCAAGGGAGATAATGGGCCAGTCTAGATCGCCGCGTTCTAGGCCGATCGCTGATGCTTGGTCGTTTGCCCCAGTCAATACCACGGATCCTGCCTAATTATTGGCTGCGTTGGCGGCTGGCCCGTGCATCAGAGACAAACAACCCCTGTGGTCGTGTTGCCCGACTGTTTCTTGGCGACACCTGTGTTGGGTTACGTAAGGCGCCAGCTGCTTTCGGACAAGCCGGCTGGAGGGCTGACTACCGCCACCCTTTGCCAACTCGAAAGTCCAACATGGTTGGCTCAAGCCTCAGCCTGTGGCTATGTTGTTGAAGCCTTGTCGTTGAAACAAAGTTTGGACCAGTGCCAGCGCAAGCATGATGTGTAATGAGGGATTGACAAGGGAACTGGGAGCAGCTTAGTGGTCGCCAATGGAGGTGCTGCAGCAGAGCAAGGTTCTTTGAAAAACAGAAACTCAAACGACGGTGCAGTTGGTGTCCACTATGCTGATATGTGATATGCTATATTCAGGATGTTGATATGCTTGGTAGGACAGAATATGCTGGCTGTCCTCCCTTGACCTTCGCATGTTGATTGGACGTTCGTCATATAGAGCTGGACATCAAGGAAGGAGTTACTGTTGTTGGAAACGAGCGTGTGCATATACTAGAATGTTGGTGATGGTTCTTAGGCGGCGCTGCTATCACCCTCTCCTCACTTGCACATATCTCCAACCTCAACTTCCCACAGGACAGGTCACAAACTCGTGCAGTCCTGAGTTTGAATAAAAACCATCCTTGCCCGGCTCTTTGATGCTCAAGCTTGGGTACTTTTTCTTTACGACCAAGCCTACCACAAGCTTCTCCTCTCCCGCATATCCGGAGGCTCTACCTCGCCCAAGCGAACTCACTCGATTTTCGATGTCTTGATCTTCCGCTCACATCACCCTCTCAGCCGTAAGACCGCCTCGCTTCTTCGTACTGCAAGAGCCTTCCTTTACCGGCTACCCTCCGCACCGTCTACATCATGTACTGCAAGCTCCCCGTGGCAGCGTCCATGCTAGGTAGCCTAGTCTGGCTCACCACTCCGGTGGCAGCGGCCCACGATTTTTCGCCGTCTACTCTTGCGCCGCGCCACCACGAGGCTAAGCAGAACACGACCGCGCTTCTCGACCCGGCCAAACTGCCTCTTTGCTTCGGCTCGTCGAGCAACAAGAGCCTCGTCCAGCAGACGCCGTTTCACTGGCCCGTCAAAGGCTCGCCCGTTGCCCTGTACACGCACGAACATGCCAGCATCGTAAGTCTTTGCCTATCTACTTTTGATCTTGTCTTTTTTTATTCTCACCTCGCCCGCCTATACCCTACACCCTCACGTCTCCCAGATGTAGGCCCCAAAAACAATATCCTTTGCTCAAAATACCGACATGCTAATCTTGAACCCAGTGGGAGTTCCGCGTAATCCCCCAGTCCGACATCAGCGTCGCCAAGGGCTGGCAGGCCATCGCGCCGCTAGTCAACCAGACGGGCGCGGGCGAGTGCTGCATCACGCGCGTCATCGGGCTCGAGCAGCTGCTCGACCTCGACGCTGTGGTCCAGGTCCACCAGCACATCAACGACACCCACTCGTACCACCAGTGCGCCATCATCCGCTTCGCCCGCGCCCCTGCCGACCCCACGCCGGGATCGTGCGTCACCGGCGACACCGTCGAGGCTGCCTGGGCCCAGGCCTTTGTACCCGCGCCCGGTGGCAGCAGCTCCTCGTCATCGTCGTCAGGCGAGCCAACCCTGCCTGTCATCCCGTCCGGGCTCGAGAGCGGCAGCTGCCCCCTTAGCGCGGACGACGACATAGACCCGGCCGACCGCGCCGCCTGGTCGTACGTGGTCCTGGGGAGCGCCACCAAGAACCCTTGCGTCATGCTGCTCTATCGGATGGACCCGGAGGACCTCGAGGTCGAGATGTCGCGGATGAAGCCTTCGGGTGCCGCGGAGCGGGCGAGCAACGTCGTGTTGGGACTCTGGATGCTGGTGATGGCTCTGGCACTCTTGATTTAGGACTGGTAAGCAACAGTGAAACAGACGTTGAGGGCAAAACACGATGGCATGAGGACGGGTGATAAGATGAGGAGAAACGGCTTGAATTGTATTAGGTTCCTAGAAGACACCAGCCACGAAGCTTGTATCTCGGAACCCCTTTTTGACCATTCCATACCGAAAGGCCCGTATGTGTAAAGAAAGACTGACAGCCAACTCGGATTCTCCTCCCTCTATGCCAATAAGGCATCAAATATGTGTATATAACTAAGGTTTCTTCACTCTCCAAAAGATGACTGAAAGGGTTGACGTTTTCCCACAAGGCCGACCCGGCGATAGCGTAACAGCATTGTCGCGCGGTGATGCCGGCCTCGGTATAAACACGCCGTCCCAGCAATGGCGTAGGAGCACTTTCGCTGTCGAGTGAGCCTAGAAACCTCGAAAGACAGCGTATCCAAACACGGATGGGGTATCATAAAGCCAAAAACATGAAAAAAAAGAAATCAATACTAAAAATCAAGAACAGAAGAAAGCAAGGACGGAACACAGCCAATAGGTGGCTCGAGCCGATAGCGCGGTAGCATTGTCGACTGCGAAACCGTCGTCTCCCGGCCTTGTGTGCATAATCCCGGCGATGGCGTACCGGCACTGTCGCCGTCAGGACGTAGCCAGTCTGCTGATGGGCGTCGATGGCTCGTCCTCGGATGATTGGCACACAAAGAGTGGGAGTAGGCTGTGGTCGTTGTCTGAAGGGTAGCGGTAATAAAGGCGGAGAGAAAGGATGATGTGCAAGGAATGTGACGAAGAGTAGGATAGTTCAAGGTTTGATGGCATTGGGTTAGGCGACAGGTTGAGCTGCTGCTAAGATGAAGGCGATGAGCCTGTTATCGTCGGGCTGGACTGTGTGTTGAATGTTTCGAGTCCAGAGAGTGATGCCCCGGAGAGGCGCCTAGGACTGCTTGCTCCACCACATGCGCCCGAAGCCGCGCGGTTCGAGCTCGCGTCTGGCCGCGCCGTCCTGGACTTCACCACCACCATCGCGGCTGGCAATCCTGTGGCTGGGTTCGTTGCCAAACACGTGGAGAAGGAGCTTCATTAGGAAGCTGCTGGCAATGCTGATGGCCAGGATAGCGATCATGACGAGATTGCTCTTGCGGTAACGGTAAGGACCCGGCGCGGCGTCCTCGGGCCAGCCTGTGTACAGCGCGTAGGTGGTGGTGATGCTGCCCAGATTGCCCAGGCCCGAAACCAGGGCCGAGGCCGCGGCCACGCCGACCTCGCCGTGGCGCCGCTGAAAGATCTCGTTGGTCCAGGTCATGCAGATAGGGACCGTGGGGCCCAGCCCGAAGCCAACAAGGAGGAGGCCGCCGTACCGAGCCCAGGGGTTGGACAGCGGCGCAAAAGTCACAACCAGCAGGCCGGCGATCTGGATCGAAGTGGCGGCGGAGAAGAAGAAGGGGCGGAGATGGTGGAATCTGTCCGAGATGGGCGTCACGATGAGAATGGCGATCAAGTCCATGATCCAGATGGGAGCAAACAGCAAGCTGAGTTGCACGCCTGTGAAGGCAGGGTTAATTCCCGAGATGATGACGGTGCCGTAGAGCTGGGTGCCGATGCCAACGCCGACAACACCAAAGTACATTATTACCAGGGGCCAGAGCCGCCAGTCAATCAGGACGTAGCCCAGGTCCTTGAGATTCCAGGGACGCGCGTGGTACACCCGCTTCAGCTCCTGGTAGTGGACCACGGCGTCCTCGCCCTTCAGGGCCTCGGGAGCCGCAGGCAGCCAGCGGCTCCAGCGGCTGCGGACGCGCTTCTCACCAGGAGGCAGTGGACGCTCGGGCAGCCACCAGAGGAGGGATATGCCCAGGACCACAGCGGTGAGACCGTAGAGAAGGAACATCCATCGAAATCCGACAAGGCCGCCCAGGCCATCCATCTGCTGGAAGCCCGCTGAGACGAGGCCGACGACAGCGGCCGAGACCTGGGCCGCGGTGAAGTACTGACCAATGCGCTTGCCAGTCCTCGAAGGCGGATAGAAGAGGGTGAGGTAGTAGGCCATGCCGGGCCACATTCCTGCGATGACGACGCCGAGGAGGAAGCGCAGGAGCCTAGGTATGCGGCGTCAGCAAATTCTGCCCATGGAACGTAGCAGATAAAGTGGCAAGGCGTACTGAACGCTCCAGGCGTCCTGGACGGCGGCGAAGCAGGAGCCAATAACGCCGACAGCGATAACTATGCGAGCCATCCAGGCACTCGGGCTGAGCTTGCTCATGATCAGGTTCGAAGGACAGTCAAAGAGAACGTATGACACGTAGAACAGAGAGAGGGCGGTCGAGGTGTCGCGAGGGGTGAGTTTCAGGACCGTCATCAGGTCGTGCCCCTCCGCGGCATTCATGGTCTGGGCGATGCCGATGTTGGAGCGGATGGCGGAGCAGAGGAAGTATAAGATCCAGAACGCTGAGGGTTCAGTGTTAGATATTGGCCCCTGACTGGCGTGCCGAGATGATAGATAGACAGCTCATTACGAAGCCAGCGACAAACCTGGGATGATACGACGGTCCAGCTTTCTTTTTGGGAAAGTCAGCCCACACTATTCACAACTGTATATGTAAACGTCGATCCAAAAACAGCTTTTACCCCATACCGGTAGACCTTCTCAACCCTCTCCGTATCGTAGTCGTCCGCAGAAGTACCATTCTCGCGGCGGCCTAGATCTGAGGACTCGTGGTCCGCGTTCTCGGCCAGAGGCGGCTTGACATCGCCCGCCGGCAGGGTATCCTCCGGAGCGTCGGCCATGGACCGTGAAGCACTGGAAGGGTGTGCTACCCGTTTTTTTAGGGCACTGACTCTTGGGGCTTGTGTAATGAATAAAAAAAGTAGTGGGGGAGTAACTTGGTTTCTGCGGCTTGATTCCGTCCACGGAAGGCGAAAAAAAAAAAAAAATCAAATGAAAACTTTTGCGACTCTACAGTCTTTTTGACCACAGCCTTCTGTTGGGAGGTTGAACGGGTGGGCGTAAGACGGTGACCCTAGCACGTGAAAAGGCTCAAAACACACCTAAAAATGAACCCCCACAGGTGGACGAGGTGGGTCGCGAGCGCGCCTTATTCTATATCTGCCCAGCCCGGTGTTAGGTAACGGCTTCACGCCATTGAAACCATCATCGCCAGCCGCGCTGGATCAGGCCAAGCGTTAAGTGTGCGGGCCAAGGAGGCTGAGGTGATAGAAGGACCTAGGACAATCCAGCGCTGAGGCCTGGACCTGAATCCAAGGGTTATTCTATCTGCAGGACTGCTTGGTTCCAGGTCATGGTGGTGGTACCTAGACGGCCAGCCCAGTATAGGTGGTAGATACCATATATGCTTGGCCCAGGCAATCACGAACGATCACGACGTCGGCAAAACTGTCATGAGAAATCCGAATAAAAACAGAGCAAAAATGAATCCGCCGGAATAGGAGTATAAAAAAGCAACGAGAAAATCCTAATTGACCAGTTGGTGCGATCCATGGCAATGCAACTACCCGAGCGACACACATTTTGTCTGCCTGTAAATCAAACCTCAATGCCTTAGGCTGCCACTTCGCTCGATTTTCAGTCGCAGCAATGTGCGGTGAGAAATTTGGGGCCAGGCTGATGGATCAATCTCTGCGACGCATAGAAAAAAAAACGAGATCATTTCTCTTCACCTATCTGGATACACACGCCCCCGTCTGCCTGGACGCGACTTGAGGCCATGGCAGCCAATGTCCGCCGGGGCAATTGATCGATTGGGGTTGCAAGACCGCCCGTGGCGACTGATTGATTGAGGTGCCTTGTCGCCTCCTTTCCCTCCCGTCGTGCTGCCTGAGCATCCATGGAGGCTCGGGCTGACTTGTGTCGCCTGCCGCGAACGCCCGGATGGAGGTCTGGTCGGTCTAGGTGTCTCGAATTGGCTACCAACTCGATGGCATCATCCAGCGCACATGCACTCTTTTGCTCACCTTTTCTCACGGTCACCTCGTCTGGTCATCTTAGCTACTGCGCCCATGTGGTTCCAGGATGAGCGTTATATCGCCGCAGTCACAACGGCGCGGGAAGGTATGACTCCTCCAGTGTCGTTCCAGGAGCCACCTTCGGCTAACGATTAGTCGTCGAGCGTGCCACCCTCTCACCGTCTGAGGAATTGCTACCACACACCATTCCCGTTCACGGAGGTGGTCTCGCTTGCCTCATTTTGCCAGTCGGCTGGCCGGATACGGGGTATATGCAGCCCTATGAGGGATTCGAATGCCTGCATTACCCACCCACCACGAGCACATGCTGTTTGTGTTGGCTCCGTGGTGACGGGCCGCGAGGCAGCAGTGCCCGCGGGTGCCCAGGCATCCAGTGTGCCTCCTCCATTGTGGACCCCATTGCATATTCTTGTCTCTCAGCAGGCACACCTACCGGAGCCTGGATTCACATCTTTGCTCAGCGCAAGCGCGTGTTGGCACAGCTCGGGCGTATCGCCCCTTTTGTTGGGTCGCTCCCGCGGTTGACCGAGCGTGCGGCTGCGGCGTTGGTCACAGCCCATGCGTCCTCCGCCGAGGTTCACAGGCTTTTCTTGTCTCGGTAGAGAGCCTTGTGCAATCGCCTATTTCTATACACATCCACGAGGAAACCACTACAGCTTTGTGAGACCAGGCCTTGGAGTTCTCACGCGAAATCCTTCATTAATGATCCTAGCATCGGGCCTTCTTGAGGGTGCACGAGCCGCGGCGCAGTTGGTTTCCTCCAGATTCAACGAGAAGCGTGGAGAAACAGTCTTTTTTCCACAGTGCCAATAGGCTCCGAACGCTCCTTGTTGACTCTTCTCTTTGTGTTTCTTTTTTCGATCGCCTGTCGTGCAGAGTTGCTTGAAAGGTACCTATACAGGTCGCATAGAGAGGCACCAAAGGAAACTCTGCAAGCCCATGAAACCGGCTTCGGAACTGGTAGGCACCCGTGCCTTGAGAAAGAAGCTTCTGCATATTTCCTCCTGCCCCGAAAACCACTCCACCAACAGATGAACCACGGGCCCTACTTTCAGGACCTCGGCATCAGTAGGACTTGCGCAACCCTGAATATCACCTAGCCTTGTCTTCGGCCTATGGATCGCTGTCAGTTGCCTCTTGACCCTTGCACGGCTTCCTGACAGCTGGGTAAGGCTGACGGATTGGCGGCCGAGGCTAGTCACGTTTGGGAACAGACAAACACCAGCAAACAGCAAGATGGACTGCAACCCGTCACATGACGATTTCAGGCGTACGGGCAGCTCTCTTGGGAGTGACCCCATCTGTGAGTCACCTCCTACGGCCTTGCGCGGCCGCCAGTGTTGGAGGACCTGGAAGGGTCGGGATGGAGTCATCTGCCTCGAATCCGAAAACCTACTAATACGGCAACAGTGCTCTTGCTAAATGAGCTCGGAGGGTCGGAAGATAGCAGAGGCCGCTTGGGCGAACTTGATGGATTAAGTATGTGTGTGATCCAAAGGCAACAACAGTTCCCCAGGCCTCCACCCTTGGCATCTTGGGCTGTTGCTCTCTGCGATTGCGAGTCTACCAGCCCACAGGGGTGTATGGCCCCACATCACAGGCTACAGGCACACACAGCTGTGGCGCAGCAGCAACGGCCGAGCACGGGCTCACGTGGCGGCGGCCCATTCTGTCGACCCTCGTCCGCGGAGTCAGCGGCGTGGTGCATTGATCGGATCAGCCTCACAGGCCTTGTTCGGTTGCCTTGCGCTGTTAGGTGGCGGCGTCAGTCGACGATTTGCAAATACGGTCTAGGCGCTCACACCACAACTCCATATAGCACGCCCTCCCGCCCACGATCATCCGAGCCCGTACGCCAGTAGCCCGCACGCACCCCACACCTCCGCAGTCGCCTCGATTAGCCCACGACCGCCTTCTGGCGACTTGGTCCGCAACCACTCCGACAGACCCTCCGACGACCCCGACCTGCCAGAGAACAGTCGCCAACACCATCCCGACACCGGCGACCACCCGTTCAACGGAACTATGAGTGTCGTTTTCGAACACAGGACGAGCATGTTCCACCCCGACGGCAATTACCCGCCGATCGGGGAGGGTCCCGACATACCCGACGTGGGCGCCGGCGTGCATGTAGGTCACGATGTCGCAAACGTTCATGACGTCGCCGATGCACACCGCGAAATTCACAGCGAAGTCCATCCCGAAGCACAGCGGGATGTCATCCACGACGCAAAATCCGACCGCGTGCACGACGTCCAAGGCGGACACGACGTCCCCGAACCCCAGGACGCCGCCGCCCAGCCCCACGACGTCCACCAGGTCCACCGGATACACGAGGCGCACGAAGTACACGGCGTGCATGAAATTCATCAGAGCCATGGCGACGCTGGCGAGGTGGTGCACGAGGTGCACGAGGTGGTCCATGAGATGCAGGACGTGCACCAGGTACACGGCGTCCTGCACGATGAGATGCAGCCCGACGAGTCCTCGCGGTTCGACGAGAGGGACGTAGCCGAGCTGGCGGCCGCTGTCAGCGGCTATGGCACGCAAACCTCGGTCATGGTCGGGTCAGAGCCAACTCTGCAGATCGTTCACGGGTTACCCGACGTTCCCGTGCTCGGCGCCAGCAAACCAGACTCGCCGCCGCCGCAGGTTGTTAACGGCAACCAGCGGGTCAAGTCAATACCCAAACCCGAGCGCGAGCCTACCAAGAACCTGACAGGGAAGTTTATCTGCACCTGGGAAGGCTGCCAGGAGGAGGTGCGCGAGTTTAACCGCAAGTGCGAATGGAAGTAAGTATTCCAGACGGCTTTTCTCCCAACTGTCTTCTGTAATCTTTTTGTCTTCCTTTTACTAACATTGTCCGCTTCCTTCTTTCCTTAGCAAGCACATGGACAAGCACGATAGACCCTACAAGTGCCTCGCCGAAGGGTGCGAGAAGCTGGCCGGCTTCACATATTCCGGGGGTCTCCTCCGCCATGAGCGCGAGGTGCACTCCAAGCACGGCGGGCCCAAAAACCCGCTCAACTGCCCGCACCCGACGTGCAAACGCCACACGGGTAAAGGCTTTTCGCGGCAGGAGAACCTCAACGAGCACCTGCGCAGGTGTCACAGGAACGGGTCTCCCCCCTCTAACGCGGGCGGCGACACGGACGACGCCGCAAGCGAGACCGCGGCAGCAGCAGGGGGCGTCGCCGTGCCCGGGAGCGCTTCCAAGAGGAAGCGAGAGGCCTCGGATGACGACCTGGCCGACCTCCGGGCCGAGGTTAAGAAGACTCGCATGGAGAACGACGAGCTCCGGCAGCAGCTCGAGCTCCAGAGCCGACAAATCGAGGCCATGGTGCAGCAGATCCGCGAGCTGCAGCAAACGCCGGAGCTGCAGCAGCAGAGCCCGGAAATTATGCAGTGAGGAGGTTTTCCAGGGCAGGTTCACCCCGGACCGTACCATCTATCAGGCAAAATCACGTACTTTTCCTTTTTTTTCTTCTTTTTTTTCTTCTTTTTTTTCCTTCTTTTTTTTCCTTTTTTTTCTACAGCGTTCCTTTCCTTTGTCTACCACACCCCTCTCAGATTAGACTCGTGGTTGGTGCCTTCCATGCGGCTTCGAGGTTCGCATTTCTATACTTTTCTTTCTATCCTCGTTACCTTTTTTTCTTTCCTCGCGTATCCCTTAGATCACTGGCGGCGTTGGGCGGAAATGGCTGGGTATAGACATGACGAGACTGGTGTTTGGGTTGCATCTATTTTTATTCCACCCTTTTCTTGGCTCTGGTTTTCATGTCAGCGACGGTTTTTCTTTTCTTCTTCTATTGTTCTGCTTTCCATTCTTCTTCTTCTCGGTCCCGCCGAACTTCCCAGCAAAATACCCCCGATTTTTACCTCCTGGTGCCCCCATCACGAGATTGTACGAAAGGCTGTACCATACATCCCCATAACGTTATTGCGTAAATCACATATAAAAACGCAGGAGCAAAGCGGGTGCGAAGAAAGACGCGGCTTAGCACCAATGAAAGCCCTGCGCGCGTGGCCAGCCCCCCACGATCCATCGGAGATCCCGGTTGACTGCGCCCTGGGCACGGAGTTCGGGAAGTATTTCTTTTGTTTGTCGAAATAACGTTATTCTTACGCATTGTGGGGTTCGACCTTTTCTTCCTTGGCGGGCGCGGCTCGATGAGTCTTTGTTGACCAATCGCGCATTTTTGGTGTGGTTGCACAAGGGAGAGAGGCGCTGGTGCCTGGAGGACGTCATCCGCCCTCGCATACGTATTTTTTGCCCCTGGAAACGACAGCTGCCCATTTGGAACGCCACCACAAGAGGTACGTGTGCATCACAAATCATGGCAGGACATGTCAAATAGTTGGTCATAATACCTACCTAGTTTAGGTAGATTTGTCGAACGTGATGAGGAAACCGAGGTAAGCGGAAGCGCCGGGGAGCAGGCGCCAGGATGCTTTCCAAGCGAGGCTGGGGGACGCGACCCGGATGGCCGCATGAGATTAACCGCGCTCCGTCAGCACCTTCCTTAGGCACTCCTTGCTTCATTCAGCCTTCCAACGCTTCTTGGCACCCAGACGTTGCCTACCTAATTAAAATCCCGCACGACGATACCGTTGGGTATCGGAAACAATATTGAGAAATTAAATTCGGATGATTCGCTTGTTGGTTCCAATTTCGACGTGTTCCTGATGCATAACGCACAAGAAGACCACAAGATCATGATGACATTTTTTTGATTCCTTTCCCCGCTTCCGAAGCAGGCTGCCTCCTCCGCCCCGCCGCCGACCTACAGGTAGGTAGGTGCACACCAGCTTCAGAAGCCTTGGGCAAAAGCAGTAGCACCAACCTGCATAAACAGACCAAAAAAAAAAAAAAAAAAAAAAAAAAAAGTGCACAAACGCACAAATAGGGCTGCAAGGAACTCGGCAACCTGGAATCCATCTGCGACCCGGCATGCGGCCGAGCGGCCGCTTTCTCCTCCAGCCAGCCCGAACACTACATTGCACAGCCACAGCCTCGGCGGGGCGGGGACGGGGAACGGGGACGGGGACAAGGGCGCTTGCCTGGACCCCGACGGCGTCGGCTGGGCTAGTTGAGAAGTGCGATGGTTTGGGTGATTGGCCGCTTTGGGCAGACGCTTTCCTGCAAAGAACCTGGCAGGCCTTTTAGGCAGAGCGTAAACATGCTGCGAAGTAAACAACAATAGTAAAAAGTTATTGGCATAGTATGGCTGAAATGGAGAAACAAGGCTGTTGGTGGCCCACCGCCCCATCTGCCCGGTACATGTGTTCGGGATTACCGGCGGAAATGAATGCCTATCTGTCTGCCTGTCCGCTTAGCCTCATCCATCCCAAGGACAACATTTCCCAGAGAGATGGCATCAGAATCTTCCTTTCTGCCACTCGCTCTCGAGCACCATCATATGCACTGCAGCCTTGGTGATGGCTTTTGTTACGGGGCGCAAGGTCAAAGGGGCGTATAGTTAGCCAGTAGTACACACCGGACACACACACCTTTTGTACAGTAAACGGACTCTAGCGCGAGGCCTCTATAGAGTGGTACATGGTCGACGGAATCAACAAGACAGGCCCCCTGTCAGACCTCAAAGATCTCCCCGTACCCCTCCCCGCCGCCGCTCCCGTTGCGGTCGTCGACCAGGTCGAGCCTCCAGCCCTCCCAGTTCTTCAGCCCCCGCTTGGTCTCGCGGATGCGCTCGAGGTGCTTCTTGGCATCCTCCTCCTGCGCCCGCCGGAAGGCCGCCTCGTCGAACTCCATGTCGTCGTCGTCGTCGAGTAGGCTGTCGTCTTCGGGTCCGGCGTGCGGCGGGTGGCCGCCGCCCGTGAGCGCGTTGATGCCGCTGGTGAAGAAGTCGCCGATGCCGCCGGGGCCCCGCCTCTGGGAAGGTGAGACGACCCCGGCGCTGCCCAGCTCCACCTCGGTGAAGGCAGGCTCGCCGTCGGGCCCGACCTGCATCTCCCTGCGGCGTTCTTGCCAGATGCCGCGCTTGAGCTCCGTGTTCTCCGCCTCGAGCTGCCGGATCTTGGCCTCGAGCGGCGCGCGCCCCTCGGCCTCGAGCTCGTCGACGGCGTCGTCGTCAGTGCCGCCGGCGTCCCTGGCCTCGCGCTTGCGCAGCTTGACCAGCTCGGCCTCGGCAGTCTCGAGCCGCTCCCGCAGCGTCGCCGCGTCCTTCTCGGCCTTCTCCTTCTCGCGCCGCAACGCCTGCGTCCGTGCGTCCTGCTCCTTGTGAAGCGTCGTCAGCGTGGTCGCCTTCTTCTCCAGCGCCTCGGCCCGCTTGGCCTCGCGGTCGCGCTGCTCGACCGCCTCGGCCGCCTCGCGCTCCAGTGAGCGCACCTTGGTCTCGGCACTGGCCCGCTCGCTGCCCTCGCGCACCGCCTTCTCCGACGCCCGCTCCAGATTGCGCTTCAGGTCCGCGAGCTCGCGCTGCGCCTGCCCCGCCGCCCGCTCCGCCCGCGCCGCACGCTCCTCTAGCGCCGTGACCTGCTCCGACACCGGCGCCGACGACGACAGCCGCTCCACCTGCGCCCGCAACCGCGACATCTCCAGCTCCATCGTCGCGATCGTCGCCGTGCGCGCCGCTAGCTGCTCCGTCAGTTCCTGCGGCGGTGTGCCCGCCGAGATGGAAGGCGAGTGTCCGTGCCGTCGGGCCTGGAGCTGCGTGTTTTGCCTCTGTAGGGAGGCTATCTCGGCCTTCTGTTTGCCCCAAGTAAATTATGCCATGATTAGCGTAGCTCCGCCGCACAGCATACTACACGTAGTCGTAGGGCGCAATAGCATGGCAGTCGAGCGAGTGCATGCCAAAAACGTACGAGTTTCTCGACCTCGCTGTCGGACCCTCCCGTGCCCTTGCCGGCAGCGGCTGTATCGTCGCCCTCGCCATCGCGCAGGTCCGCCAGCTCATCCTCAGCTTTTTGCCAGCGCTTCTCGGCCTCTGCCGACTCCTTGACCAGGCGTTTGTTCTCCTTCTCAAGCTCCTCTATGCGCGTCACGTATTTGCGGTAGATCTCGGGCGCCGACTCGCCCAGACCGGGGCTGCCCAGGCCGGGGCTAGGGAGCGGAGGGGGCGGGGTGCCGGCCGAGAGGGACTGCTTGCGGAACGAGAGGGAGCGCGCCTTGGACTGCTCGGCGGCCGACGGCAGCGCAGCAGCCTCCTCGCCTTCGTCGTCGTCTTCCTTGACGGCGCCACTGTCGGCGGCGGCGGCCTCGACGGGCGGTACCTCCTCCTTGTCCTTGGGCGCTGCTTCGTCCTCGGTTGTTTTCTTTGACGAGCCGCCGGCCTTTTTGGCCTTTTTGGCCTTCATTTGCTCGACCTACATCGCGGACAAGCCCACCAATGTTAGGAGGACATGGAAGCCCCGGGGCGTGGAGATTGAGACAGGGGTTACTCGCCCGCTTCTTCGCCGCGGCGAGCTTCTCCGCCTTGGCCTTCTCATCCGCGTCAGCCATAGCTATGGTTGAGTGCCGCCTGGGTAGTGCAGCTCAGTTCCGGTAGTATCAATGCTGTGTTGGCTGCGTCGAGGCTCAATTCTTTCCGTGTCGTGGCGGCGAGTATTCGTGTCGCGAGTCTGATGTTCTTCAGGGCCGAAGGATGCCACCAGAAAGCTGGCTTCTGCCAGCCGACTCAGCTGCATCGCCCGCGCATTGCAGCATCAAGCACGCTGGTGGACCCGCCAGCCTGCCGCACAGGCGGGGAGCCCGCGACCCCTGTCAAGCCACAGAGGGGCCCCGACAGGGATACTGCCTGCTGGGCCCCTTGCAGCACTGAAGCTCCCCATACCTGAATGCAGGTCTTCGATGCGTTTCGATGCAAATCACGCCAAAACCGCACTGCGTCCAGCTCTGGCAAATGTGCTCTGGACCGTACTTGTGCTGAGGTCACGCCATCCTGCCGTATTTTGACTGCCCCGTATCTCCTCCTGCCTCACATTGGTCGACAGGAGCTGATGCCCGCTCGCCGTCAGATGCCCAGCAGTCCTGATCCAGTCGCAGCGCTCCTTTCTGGGCCCTCCGCTCCAGCTCAGCCCTCAGGGCGAAAGAGGAGCCAGAGAAAGGCCTCGAAGAAAGCTGTGCTGTAATTGAGCAAGAGGAAGGCGCCGTCGATGCTGGGGTAAACGACAAAGAGACGCGCAATGCCGGCATTGGTTTCATCACTCTAGCCGCCTTCCTTGACCATCCCAGACAAGCGAAAAGACAAGAGAATCCGGCGCAGCCCGTCATCTCTTAGCTGAGGATTGGCATTTTGGCCGATCAAAGTCTCCAAAGGAAAAGAAAGGACCGGCCGATCTAGTCACCCACAGGCACCCAAGGGAGAAGCGGAGGAGGAAAGGAAAGGGCAACAACGAGGCTGCGGACAAGAAAAGAAAAGGAAGAGAAAAAAATGGCCAGTCTCCCTCAACATTTCCCACACCTATCCCTCCACCTCGCCGACCGCTCTCTCACCCCTCTCATCTCCTCCTCGCCCCCACCGTCATCACCATCATCATCCTCACCCGCAACCCCCATCCGCCACGCCGCCCTCGCCCGGCTCGCCTCCTCCGCCCTGGGCGTGCACGATGCCGCCTCACGCCTGGGCCTCGGCGCCCCGCAGCGCGTCCTGGTCGAGTACGGCCCCCGCGGCCCCGTGCTGATCCAGACGTTCCTGGACCCCGTCACGGCCAGCTCCGTCGCCCCGACCGGCGGCGGCAGCGGACATCCCCGTCTACCGGGAGCGGCAGGCTCGGCATTGCCGTCGTCGTCGACAACAACAACAACAACAGTTGGAGCAGCAGCCGCGGCGACAGGAGGAAGTGGTGATGGTCCCTCAGCCGACGCCCATCGAGGGACGACGACGGCGGCGAGGCGGGCAGAAGGTGGAGGGGTGGGGATGATCCGACAAGCGGCAGCAGTGAACGGGACGCCGCGCGACGACCAAGACCAAGACCGTGACGACGAGGCTGAAACTGACGCGGAGGCTGCTGAGAATAGCGCCTCCTCGCCCGATGTCCCACCAATGTTGCTCGGCGTCATCCTCGCCGCCAACCCGGACGAGTCTTCCGCTGCGAGGCGCGCCACCGTCCGCCTGGAAAGGATCGGCCGGCAGATCCAGGAGAGCTGGGCCGCCGAGGGCGATCAGCCACTATCATGACGCCCACCCCCCGCGGATTAATCAGGAGTTATCGGGCGGCTTACCTACCTACCTGCCTAGGTATTCAGCTGGACCGATGGGAGAACAACCCCTCCTTCTGACGGACGCTTGCATTTCGTAGTGTTTCATGTGTACGCGACAGTTTCCCTTCTCACTCAAGTCATGATTATGAGCCATGGACCCGAACAGAGTCATGATAATAAGAGGACTGGCTACATCCCGGATCAGAAAAATGCACGCAAGCGAGAGCCCAGTCTTTGGGGTTGATGGGCTGGCTCGATAGACTTGTAATTCAGAAGAGGGCTACATCACAAAGCAGCCATTTTTTGCTCACATGCAATTCAACATCTTACCGCCCAGAACTCTGTAGGGAATGACACTGGAAAATTAGCTTGTTCTCTTTTTTTTGATTATTTTGGTTTGTACGAGTTTGATCTATTTGTTCGTGAATAGCAACGGCATGGCCTTGGTTCAAAAACAGGTTACAGCCCACCAAAATACTTGTCCTTGTCCATTGTCTGTGAAATATTTTAGACAAGCTGCTGGAAGGCACGGTTGATTGGCGAGCGGATGTTGGGAACATTCTTCCAGAAGTCGATAGTAGCAACGGCACGCTTGGAGATACCCTCGGGGGTAAACTCGAACTTCTATAAGGGGGGTCAGCATGTGCTCTTCATGTAGCGTTGAGCCTGCAATATACCGCAATCTTACCTTGTACACGTCCTTGTACGGGCCCGAGGCACCAAAGCGGTTCAGGCCAAACTGCTCATGGGTATACCTCTCCCATCCCATGGTGCTCATGACCTCGACAGACAGCGACGGAATGCCGTCGGGCAGGACAGAAAGGCGGTACTCCTTGGACTGAACGTCGAACACCTCGAAACATGGGATGGAGACGACACGGGCCTTGATGTTGTGCTTCTCGGCCAAGTACTTGACGGCGTCGACGCAGATGCCGACCTCGGAACCGGTGGAGACAAGAGTGATGTTGGCACCCTCGACATCGTGCACCACGTAACCGCCCTTGATAGCCTTTTGGATGGACGAGCTCTCAAGCTGAGGCAAGTTCTGGCGCGAAAGAGCAATGATGCTGGGGGTGTGCTTCGAGGTGAGGGCGACGTAGTAAGCGGCACTGGTCTCGTTGCCGTCGGCCGGACGCCATACCATGCAGTTGGGGGTAGCGCGGAAATGAGCCAGAGTCTCGATGGGCTGGTGGGTAGGACCGTCCTCGCCGAGGCCGATCGAGTCGTGGGTGGCGACCCAGATGACGCGAACCTGCGACAAGGCCGACAGACGCACGGCACCGGCGGCGTACGAGACGAAGTTCAGGAAGGTGCCTCCAAAGGGAATGATTGTACCGTAGGCGGCCAGACCGTTCATGATGGCACCCATGGCGTGCTCGCGCACACCGTAACGCAGGTAGCGGCCAGCGTAGCTGGCGTTGCCGAGACCAAGAGCGAGGGGCTGGAAGTCTGCGGCGCCCTTCCACCTCGTCAGGTTGGAGCCGGTCAAATCGGCCGAGCCACCAACGAGCTCGGGAATGGCAGCCTCGATCTTGGTCAGAACAGTCTCAGACAGCTTGCGCGAGGCAACAGCGGGGTCCGAAGGAGTGTATGTGGGGAGGTTCTTCTCCCAGCCCTCGGGCAGATCACCCTTCTGACGTCGAACCAGGTCGTCGTGCTCGGCCTTGTACGACTCGCCGTACTTGGCAAAGAGTTTGTTCCACTCCTCCTCGGCGGCAGCGCCCGCAGCGGCCTTCTTGTTGTACTGGTCATAGACCTCCTGAGGAACGGCGAAGCTCTGGTCGGGGTTGAAGCCGAACTTCTGCTTCAGCTGCTTGATGTCGTCGGCCTTAAGAGGCGAGCCGTGGACGCCGTGGGTGCCCTGCTGGGTCGAACCGAAGCCGATAATGGTCTTCAGCTGGATAAGCGACGGCTTGTCCTTGACTGCCTGGCACTTCTTGATGGCAGCCTCGATGCCGGCCAGGTCGTTGTCGCCGTCATTGACAACCTCGATGTGCCAGCCGTACGCCTCGTAGCGCTTGGCAACGTCCTCGGTGAAGGCCTGGTTGGTGTCACCGTCGATCGAGATGTGGTTGTCGTCCCAGACAGCAATCAGGTTGCCAAGCTGGAGATGGCCAGCCAGGGAGCAGGCCTCGCTCGAGACACCCTCCATCAGGCAGCCATCGCCGAGGAAGCAGTATGTGTAGTTGTCGATCAGGTTGAAGCCGTCCTTGTTGAAGGTGGCGGCGGTGTGCGCCTGTGCAATAGCCAGACCGACGGCATTGCTGATACCCTGGCCCAGCGGGCCCGTGGTAACCTCAATGCCGGGGGTGTCGTGGGCCTCGGGGTGGCCAGGGGTAATGCTGTCGACTTGCTGTGTAGGGATTGCGCCGAGGGTTAGGCTCAGTTTGGCAACAGCTGGCCGTTTCAAGCTTCATCTTTAGGGGACAGGGCTGAGGTGCGTACACGGAACTTCTTCAGATCGTCCATAGAGACGGCATAGCCGAACAGGTGCAGCAGAGCATATTGGAGCATGCAGCCGTGGCCGTTTCTGTGGAAAGCAAGGGAAAGACATGGTCAGCAAGCTGCTAGATCCCCCAACGGTAGGAGGGTCAAATGCCAAGGAGTGTTGCGATTCAACTTACGACAGCACAAAGCGATCACGGTTCAGCCACTTGGGGTTCTTGGGGTTAAACCTCATGAACTTGTCCCAAAGAACGTGGGCGACGGGCGCCATGCCCCTATATGAGGAGAGAAGAACATCAGTGAGCGAGCGGATAACTTGAATGGGTGGAAGCTGCGTAGGTTGGCAGAGTATGCAACTTACATCGGCGCGCCGGGGTGGCCCGAGTTGGCATTCGCAGTAGCATCCGCCTATTTACCAGCGACGGGACCGCGTCAGCATTCCGAGACCTCAAAATGCGTTGAATTGCTCTAGCCGATCATCTTTTCGATCCGTAGACTCGAATTGGGAAGCGTGGTTTTGGGGTGGAGAAGGTAGGCGGTTGGGGGTGGTGGTGTTGTTGGAAGATCTAGCAGCTGCTCATCGTCCACAAGATCTCTCGACACGCTTGGTCAACAGCTGTGCCACACTTACAGCAAGAACACGGATGGTGTTGATGGCGAGCTTGTCTATCTCGGTGAAGGCCATGATTGCTGATCAAGGTTGTCTGGCAGGTGTGTCGGTAGGTGCGGCCTCTTCCTCAGAGACCGAAGAGATTACTGGCAGAGGATGGGGGTGGACAGTGGGAAGAGCGAGAGTTCGGCGAGGGGACCGAGAGCCAGGCGATGTCTGGTCTCCAGGTTTTATGGCAGTCCGGGCACTGTTGAGACGCAGCTACGTTGAGGCGTTTTGGCACCGTTTCTGGCTCCGAGGTGGGGTCACTTTTTTGGGGGTCGCCTCCGTGCAGGAACTTTTTTGTTTGCCCCTCCTCGCTTGGTGTTGTGACACCATGGCTTGCCGCCGGCCCAGCCGAGCGATCTCTCCGAGCTGCGAGTCGAGCCGCCTGTGGCTTCCATTGAAATTCGCAATTCGCGCACCGTTTGTTACCTGACGGGAGCGGTTGCCATTGCCGACCTGAATAATGCAGCCGTCGCCGCCCAGGCCAGGCCATGCATGACCCAATCATGATACAACCATCGAGCTTCGGCTCTAGAACCCACCAAACCCTGCCGCCCCGCCGACCCCGCGGCAGCTTTGGAGCTCGGATTTTAGCCTCCTCGAGCATGGATTGATAAAACAGGTGCTCACGACGAATCAGGCATGGCATACCTTGTTCGGTCATGTCTGGTGGTCGCTCACTCAGCCCGCCGACACAGCGGACTCCATGGCTCCCGTGCGTCCCTTCCCGCATTCTCTCAGTGTTGGCTCTATCCGTTCGAGTTGTGTCACGCTACACTACGCCACGGAAAACCAGGGGAACGCCATTGTGAACTAACCAGGATACCTAGGTAGGCACCCAAGACATAACCAAGTATGGAAGGTATAATTTGCATCTCCGGCTTACGCTACCCGTCGTCTCCACGCTTTTGGTATCTCCGGCCTCGCTATTTTGAGGAAGCAGTAGCTGAAAACACACCGCACCAGATATCTAAACGTAATGCTGGTTGATACTGGGTGTGGGGACCTCATGTTGCCCGAGATATCGATACCGAAAACACTTGTATCATTAAGCCCCGCCACCTGCCCCGTTGAGGTCATATGAATCCTGTGAGGGTGAATCTGTATATCCAAGGGGATTTAGAATTACAGGGACCTTTTGGGAATTGCGCAGAAAGAAAGACAGGCGAATGCTTTTCGGCCGGCCCCGGATATACCGTGCGCTTGCATATTTCGCAGTGCATCAAGCCCGTCCACGGTTTCGAAGCCCGCCCTCCCATTGGCCGACGTGCCACTAATTATGCGCTCCAACCAGACTTCATGTGGCAAAGTGAGACCCAGGCGGGTTGGTGATTTTTTTTTCTTTTTAAAAAGAAAAATCACAGCTTGGATCAATAGAAAACAAAAAAGGTGCTACGGTCAGGTAATTGCTGTTCCAGCTTCGCCGGGAGCACGGCGATAAACACTCGGGCTGGTACCTATACAGGACACTGGGCTCCGTTACCGGAGCTTCGACAGCGGGACACCAAGGAGCGCCCAACAGCGAATTTAAGGGGTTAGGGTTAAATTGCCTGGATATCAAAGTCTTTGCTCCAGCTTCTCGAGGCTATTCACGCTCCAACCCCAAGTGTGGCCTCTTGACAGAAAAAGAAATAAAGACCTAATCGAGGCCTTTAACCAAAATGGCAAAGAAACAGCCGGGCAAAAGGGCCTCTCCCAGCCATGCCAAACCACAAAGCAACAGGAAGCAAACCGGGACGGGGCACGGCAAATCAGACCCCTCCTCAACAGCAGCCGGGGACAGGACGGCGGCGGATAAGGACAGCGGCCCCGCCGCCCTCGGCACCCCGGACCAGAAGCGCATCCTGGACGTCTTCGCCGAAGTCTTCGCCGCGGAGCTCGCCTCGGACGCCTTCGCGGCGACCCTGCAGGCCATCAAGCAGGCGCTGTTCGAGCGCGACTTCGACGCCGCCTTTGGCGCCGAGGCCAACCTGCGCGTCTACGCCGCCCGCTACAGCCCCACGCGGGCCCTGTGCTACGCCGACGCGTTGTCCGGCATCGCGGCGGCGGCGCACCTGGGCGGCCTGCTGCAGCAGCCGCCGCAGAACGACGAAGACGGCAGCGGCGGGGGCGGGGGCGGCGAACTGAGAGCGCTGGCCATAGGCGGCGGGGTCGCCGAGGTCGCAGCCTTCGCCGCGTTCCTCCGCCGACGACCCGGCGCCGCGACGTCCGGCTCCGTCGTGCTGCTCGACTCGGGCCCCTGGGGCGCCGTGGTCGACTCTCTCGCCGCGGGCCTCACGGCGGCCCCGACGCTGTCCAAGTACGCAAGCGCCGAGATCAAGGCGTCCAACCGCGCGCTGATCGAGCCCGAGCGCTTCAAGGCCGTCTTCGTGCGGGCTGACGCCCTCGCCCTGGATGCCGACGGCTACGGCGCCCTGATCCCATCCTCCTCACCGTGCCTGGTCACGCTGCTCTTCACTCTCAACGAGCTGTTCACCGCCGGTGGCATAGGCAAAACGACCGCGTTTCTGCTCAATCTCTCGGCTGGCCTGCCGTCCGGGTCCCTGCTGCTCGTCATAGATAGCCCCGGCAGCTACTCGGAAACGGTAGTGGGTAAAGATTCCAAACGTTATCCGATGAGCTGGCTCCTCGACAAGGTGCTACTTTCCACGGTCGAGGATTGCGAATGGACCAAGCTCGAGTCTCACGAATCGCTGTGGTTCCGCCTCCCGACCGGCCTGAGGTATCCGATCCCACTGGAAAACATGCGCTACCAGCTACATCTGTACCGTGTCACGAAGCCGAAACCGGCATCATCCAAGAGAGAGTAGCTGCTAGCACACCACGAGCTGCGGCAAGATATTAATGCTGCTATGTGTTGCCCATATAATACTGGCCACCCCCGAAGAGAACGTTGCCCAATGTCATTAAAATATCCGCCCACCAACCGACCCCAGACGCCAACGCTCCGTTTCCATAAAGCCAAAGACATGCCCACCCACTCAGTCGACCGACGCCTTATTACATCTGGCAATCAAAAGAAGATGCAGCTCAAGCCCACACGAGCTTCCTTATCGAATACCCAAGCTGCTCAAGCAGCCCCGCGTTCCGTTTGGCCTCGGCGGCCGAGATGATGTCGCCGCTCTCGAGGATGCTCTCCCGCTCGGTGCCTGCCGATATGGGCGTGTTGAGGGCCACGAGCCTCTCGAGCTGGGCGCTGATGCTCACTACCTGCTGTACCTCGGTGAGGCCGTTACCCCCGCTCGACTCGGTAAGCGAAGACTGAGAGTAGAGCGCCTTGAGCGCGATTTTCCTCTCGGTCGGTGGAGCGGGCCGACGGGACAAGATGCCAGCCAGCCCGACCGGCCCCGGCGCGTTTGGATTCTTGTCTTTGTCATCTGCCGCCGCCACCGCCCTTCCAAACGACGCGGACAAGGATCTCGTATTGACGCGGATGACGTCCTTGGTTCCCGGTTTATATAAAACCAAGATGCCCTGGTTCTTGGTCTCGTCCAGCTGCCACGGCGCCGTGGTGGACGTGACGTAGGCGCCGAACTTGACCTTCTTCACGCTTCCCAGCTCGACGCGCTCAAAGGAGGAGACCTTGTCCAAATTCCAATCGAACCTGCACAGGTACATGGCGACGTCGGTGAGGAGGAGGACAGCCTCCTCGAACGGCTGGGCCGTTAGGCTGTCGGACGTGTGCGGCGTCAGCATCGTCCATCCGCCGATAAACTCCTCTTTCTCGTCAGCCACAACCCGCTTCTGACACAGCTCGATGGCTTGCTCCCTCATCCTTTGCATCGAAACAGCCGGGTCCTGAGACATCATGTTGACTTCGAACTCATCAAAGACCAGAGCGGTGACGTTCCCCAGCAGGAAATCGATTGTCGTCTGCACGAAGAAATCATTGATCATGCTGTGGTGTTTCCCTCTCAGTCAGCCTCAACCAGCACCTAGCCGTTACGGGCAGAAGTCCCTGCTGCAGTACTCACCCACTCCACAGACGGTTCACCGACAGACCAATGTCTGTCAGCGCCCCTCGGACGTCCCTCTTTTTAGTCCTGGTGTAGTCTCCTTTCATGGCCGCGGTTGACGCGTACTGTTTCGAGATGGAGTCGCCGTTGTCTGCCCAGAGCGTGTTGAACCAAGACGTCTCCTGGTCTCGCTGGGCAGACATGTCGAAGCCTTGCTGGCTCAGCTGGAGATCCAGCATGAATTTGGCAAAGGAGCTCTGACAGACGTTTGTTCTGTCCAGGCAGTCCATACAGTTGGTCCTCAAGACGCCGGCCTGCCGCGAGGTAATCTCCCCGCTGGACTCGACGGTGCTGCCGAAGCGCTCGAGCTGTTTTCTGAGGATGTCGACGAGCTTCGACACGTTCTCGAACCTCATTCCCCTGCATTCGGAGTGAAAATCAAACCACTCGAATGGAATCGCTCCGTCGGGGCCGCTTTCCTCGTTCAGTCTTTTGATGCCTTTCTCGTACTGTTCGCCGATAGACGCCTCGGTGCCATGCTTCTCCACCAGGTTTACGATCTGGAGCGAGCCATATTGTCTCTTGAGCATTGAGAATTGCTTCTTCAAGGCTTGGTAGTTGGACTCGGGGGAGTGTTGTATTACGGGCGCTGGTTTCAAAGAATAGGGGCTTTGCACAAAGAAGAGCGGTATGCTTCCTCTTATTTGCGTGAACGAGTACGTCTTGTCTGCGGCGCTACCCTCGGCAGGCGAGAGAATCTGCTCCGTTTCGACAAAGTTGGCGGTATTGCCGTTGTCGTCGACGCCACGCCGCAGGTAACGCAGACCGGCTCGCTTGACGGACCTTCTCGATATGACGGTGATGTCGAAGACCTTCTCAGACGGCCGGCGGTTCAGACTCTCGGACATCCGCTCACTTTGGGGAGAAGCAGTGCCGGATTGGGGCCTCGATCTCAGATCGCTCAGCTCAAGCGAATCCTTGACACCTTCGTCAACCTGGGGAGGGTCGCTGTCGACGACAAATGTCCTCTGGCCCACAAAGCCTTGCATCAAGGGGAGCACGAAGGCGTTGGCCCCAGCTTCGACGAGCCGCTGCGACACGTGTCTGTTCCACCAAAAGACCGGATCGACTCTCCTGCAAAGAGGTAGCTCCGACTGGGCAGCGTCCAGAGGCTGTGACGAGAGGCTCCGGGTGATGTCGTGGTCGTAGCTGAAGAAAAAGCTACGTGACGTCCCAAACAGAATCTGCGTGGTGCGCAGCAGCTTTGGCAGCAGGGCCGCCGCGCTGCCCGTGGTGGCGGGTTTTGCTGCCGCTTCTGTTATCTTGACTCCATCTCCAGCTCCAGCAACAACCGGGCCTTCGGAGCTCGGCACGCCTCCCTTTTTGCTGTCTCCTCCATCATTTGCACCGGCGGCGGGTGGGCCGTTGCTAAGACCCATGCTCCGCTTCTGGTCCTGCATCCAGCCGCCGCGGCTGAACCAGCGCTGCGCGAAGCGGCCGTAGCCGCCCTTCTTAGTCATGACATCCGAGGCGATGCTCGTGATGGACCGCGGGCGACCGCGGCTGTCGTCGAGCTCCTCCTCCGCCGCGGCGTCGCTGACGTCATCGGACGCGACGACCGGTACTGGCGCGCTGCTCTCGTCGTTGTCGTCGCTATCGCCGGCGCTGCTGGTGTCGGTTGCGCTGCCGCCGGTCGCTGCGGCGTCGGATGCCCGCTTCAGGTGCGCGGCAGTGCGGGCGATGGCCTCGGCGGCTTCCGACTGCGACGAGCAGGGCGTGAGGGCCACCTCGGTCACTACGTAGACGGGTCTGCCGCGCACTAGGGCGACCTGCTGCCGGCGAGTTATGGTGACCAGGTAGCTGTGCGGGGGTACTGTTATGAGGCCTGTGCAGCAGAAAAAAGTCCCCGGGTCAGCTATAATTCTACCCTCCGTTGCGCTGTCGTCGTTATTGGAGAAGGAGCGCGCAAGTAGGCAGCAGGCGGGCGCTATGGAGATTACGGACCGACGATACCGAAGCTCTCGAACGAGGCGTTGGGCTTGGTTATCGCATCGGAGGGAACATCCCTCGAGACGTGGTTGTTGGAGATGGCCGCATCGCCGTACTTGAGCTTTATCGGAGAGGCTGGTGGCCGGTGATCTTTCTTGGACGATAGCGGTTGCAAGACGAGACCGTCTGCGGCGGCGGATATCAGTATCTTGCGCGCCAGGCCGACCATGGCGGCGGGGGTCGCACGAGGCAGCCGAAAAGGTGTGGGTAAGAGGTAATATTATCGTATCGATGGACGTCCCGTATAAAAAAAAACAAAACAGAAAACAAAAGGATGCAACAATAGGTGAGAAAAAGAACGGGTATTATACACTGGTGAGCGAGAGGGATCACTCGAGAACCGCCCGCGCATCGGGGGACGATGGGACTTTTCCTTTTTGTATCTCTCATCACTCAGCGCAAGGGTGGCGGGGCAGATCCATGGGACTTGCGTCATTCGTGTGTTCCGCTAGAAACTGCCGCCCATTGGCGCATGGGATTGCTGGTGCATGACACGCCTTTTGGCAGGTCCCAGTGCGAAGCTGGGCTCACATGACCAATACGTGATATCTGCTGCCCAAGAGGCGACGGACTGACCAATATCTCCTCGCCACTTTGCGCTTCTGTACTTGTGGGATATAATATGCCGGCGGAAGCGAGAGGGCCTTGGGCTGTGATTATATGTGCCTGATGGGCGTGGAGAAGGATGATGGATGTGAGAAGGCAATGAATGTGTTGGCAAGATTGAAGATGTTGGGGAGCATATAAGTTAGTGTAGCAATAGCTAGCCCCTTGAGCCATCACGGCACTCAACACCCGCGTTCGGGGACTCACGGGCTTGCAATCAAGAGATGGCATTCCACGGAGTTGGTCATATACAAAAATGCACCGTAGGGAGTTGCGACGCACACATGAGAAGCTGGGGCGCAATGTTCTGTATTAAATGGGTGCTTAACCAAAGCCCCAAGAAATATCCACATCTCGCTTCAAATTCCACCTCTCGGTAAGGAATATGATTTCAAGTTTTTTTTTTTTTTTCCTTCTTCTCTTTTATGTGGCTTTCAGATTGTCGCATCCTCATCACCGTAGCGGAGCGACTCTAGATGGCAAGGCGCTCGACCTTGTCCCTCAGGGCGCGGATCTGGCCCTGCAGGTCGCTGGCCTCGTTGCTGGTGATGCTGGCCGAGATGACGGCGCGGGAAACACCGCAGGCGCGACCGAGGGCGATCTTTGACGGCTGTAAGAAGGAATAAGGAATCAGCCAGATGTTTGTGAAGTGTTTGCGCGCGCCGAGAATTCCAGGCACAAGGGGGCAGCAGAGACAAGCTCGCCAGATCCAAAAACTCACCACGAAGACGTAGGGCACGTTCTTGTCCTCGGCTAGGAGGGGGATGTGGAGAAGAATGGCGAGCGGCTCGCAGTCGGCCGCGAGGATGACCAGCTCCGAGACACCACGGCTCAGAGTCTTTGTGGCCTCGTTGGCGCCCTTCTTGAGCTGGCGGTAGTGGCTCGCCGACTGGACAAGGTCGAGGATCTCCTGTGTCAGGGCGGCATCGGCCAGGGGCCAGGCTGCAATGTAGAGTTGCTTGGTTAGCTGCTTGGAAAGGAGGTTTTTATCGAGGGGGAGGCAGCAACTCACCAGCAGACTCGTTGGCGGACATGACTGTGCACAGTTCGACGAAAAGTCTCGGTCGGGGAAGAGAGAATGAGTGTGAGAGAGGTGTGTAAACGCCCCAGGGTTCCTTGCTGTGGCTCGCCCTGTTCGTTAATGGTGAAGGCCGGGTTTTGGCGTCAAGTAGTAGGCAATGGAAGGAGAGAATATTCCCAGCTGCGACGAAGCCGACTTTTTTTTTTTCTGCCTTAGCGCCGCCCGCATTAGAGCTTCCCGCTCCAGTGGGGCCGACCCAACTTAGTGCCTAATCGGAACAATCCCCAACTTGTACAGCTGGCTTCCTTCCTGACTATGCTTTGTATACTTTCTCATTGCTATGTACCAAATTCTTTTATTCGCTAGGTATATCGTTTCCCATCTTTTTACTGTTTCTTTCTTCTCCCCATTCTTCTGCATCTCCAGTTGCACAGGCCGCAAGCTGCTACGTGCGCCACATCACCACACAAGCCACTGCCGCCACCCCTGTCGAGCGCGGGTCTCGGGACGTGCGTGATTACCTAACGACGTTGCGTCGGTTGCTCCCCCAAGCTTCCGCAGCAAAACTCGCCCCCGGAAATCATTTTAGCCAACCTGGAAACACCTCCAGCACTCGTCGCCAAACATCACAACCTCCATCAGCCCGTCGGCCCCTATCGCGTCAACTCCATCGCTCTGCGCCATCTCCATTTGATCAAATCGCCGGTCGACTCTACTTCCTTTTCCCGCTTCCTTTCCAACCACATTCTCACAATGTCTCCCACAGAACTCTGGTGAGTGATGTTCCGCGTCACGACATTTGCCGAACCCCCGAGCTTCGGCCACGGCACTGAGACGGACCGGACGCCATCACAACAATGGATCATGCATTCCACCGCGGACAAAAGAGGACGCAATTGCTAACGTTATCGTCCTACCAGCCCGGCCTACGCGGTTAGTACTTGCCGATGAAATCTGTCGCGATTCCGCTTCCGCCGACGGTCGAGATGGCGACTCGAATCCGAAGCCAGACTGGACAAAGGCCCATTGAAGGCTCTCCAATATGTACTGACACGATGAATAGCCCTTCTTCGGCGCCATGGGCTGCACGGCCGCCATCGTCTTCACATGCTTCGGCGCCTCGTATGGAACAGCCAAGTCTGGCGTCGGCATCGCCGCTATGGGTGTCCTCCGGCCAGACCTGATCGTCAAGAGTGAGGATCCCTCGGCAGACGGACAATGAGCTTCAAGGGCGTAGCGAGCATGGCTCATCGAGGCTGCTAGCCGAGCAAGCAGTCCACATGCTCAATTGCTGACGCGCATCCTGTCCCTGTTTAGACATTGTCCCCGTTATTATGGCCGGTATCATCGGTATCTACGGCCTGGTCGTCTCCGTCCTGATCTCGGACAACCTGGGCCAGAATGACTACGCCCTCTACACCGGATTCATTCAGCTCGGTGCTGGCCTGGCTGTCGGTCTTGCAGGTCTGGCTGCCGGCTTCGCCATCGGTATCGTCGGTGATGCTGGCGTGCGCGGCACGGCCCAGCAGCCCAGGCTCTTCGTCGGCATGATCCTAATTCTCATTTTCGCCGAAGTTCTGGGTACGACGCGATAGCTCCCGTTTTCTCGCAACCCATCGTCGTTGTTATTGTTGAATCAACCATCTGACAAATCTCTCCAGGTCTGTACGGGTTGATTGTCGCCCTTCTCATGAACTCGAAGGCCTCGGTCGGCATCAAGTGCCAATAAGCGAGCACATCTGCTTCCGGACGAGTGCAGAACTGCCAATTTGGATATCTGGGCAAGCTGTAGCTTCAAGCAGCTTTCGCTTCGACTATTATGCGCGAGCGTCCGACTGCCGTCAAACATAAACAACATCCTGTTTCCTCATTGGTCGAGCATCTCCCACACGAAAACGGACGGGGGAGATGCTAGAACTCTGAGTTGCGGACAAAAAGTGCTTTGGGTGGTGTGAGGTGCTGGCATCGTTGAACAGGTAATGGATGCGTTGGTGCGGCCATACATGTACTATCGGCATATCTTCCATACACTCGGTGATTTGGGGTGGTCTTGGGTTCATCTTGCGTTCATCAAGGACTATTAGTGGATGGGCAAGAGTTGTATAGTCTAGGGTTTTCAATCTTGAAATTTTGCATATACTCATCGACATCTTGAAATCTGGTAGTGTCATTAGGAGATTTTGATCTTGTGTTGTTATACTTAAGAAATTACCGAGGCCACAGGACTATTACTAGTAGTTAGCCTCCTTAGGAAGGGTGAGAAACCGCGTATGGCGACTTCTCGGATATCATTATAACTCTCTTCCACCTCAGAGCCCCGCAGACCCCTCATGCTCCTCTGCTTCTTTTAATATTCCAGACCAAATCCATAAGACAGCCGCAATAATCATGCACTAAAGACTGCAGAGAGATTTCAAACTTTTTATATACAAGAAAGTTTGAGAGGGCAAAGGAAGTGGTGGCTTGACCCCAGACGGGGAAAAGTCGGAGGTCGGAAGTCTCGGCAAGGTTTGCAAGCCCAAAGGGTAGGTATTTAGAAGACGTACTAAGCATCCATGGCATGTCTCGGTTAGCATTACGTGTGGATACTTCTCCAGATATATATGGAGCATGACAAAAGACAAGGACAAGGACAAAACTTACGGGGATGAAGAGATAAGGGACCATCTTCTCGTACTTGAGCCAGGCGTCGCCGTACTTTGTGCGGCAGCGCTGGATGTCGCGGTGGGCGCGGTGGGCGATCATGCCGCAGAAGAAGACGGGGTAGAACCAGGGGAAGGGGCTCGAGAAACCCGTGACGAGGCCCCAGGTGATGGCGAAGAAGGCGTCGCAGCTGTAGTGGACCTTGCGGGCGAGGCCGTACCAGCCGTCGGCCAGGATGGCGTTGCCGGTGTCGGTCGGGATGGTGCGCGGGTTGTGCAGGGTCTGCCAGGGCAGCTGGGGGAAGGTCTTGCGGGTGATGAGGTGGCCGCGCTCCATGGCGCGGAAGCGGTTCTTTTGCGAGTTGCACGAGTCCCAGACCCAGTAGACGAACAGGTAGGCGACGAAGAGGAAGCCCAAGAGGACCCTGTTCATGCGGTACTCGCTCGGGTGGTGGTTGGCCAGGAAGATGGTGCAGTGGCAGTAGGTCAGGGGCACGCCGGCCAGGTTCCAGAAGATGAGCATGAAGCCCCACTTCTCGTAGTACATGTCCCAGGTGGTGATGATGAGCTCCTCGCCCTTGGAGCAGGCGTTGGCGTAGAGGAAGTGGGCCATGAGCAGGAGGCAGGCCTCGCCCGAGACGTAGCCGTAGCGGTCGTGCTGGCGCGCGACGAGCCCGCACGTGGTCAGGAACAGGATGTACCACGGCAGGCGCACCTCGAAGAACATCTTGAAGTCGAGGATGCCGAACATGCGCGGGTTGAGCTCGGCGCCCATGAAGAAGTCGTAGACGAAGCTGCCCGTCATGCGGTGCTGCCTGCCGCGGAAGATGGCCGAGAAGTAGGCCACGATGCTGACCAGGAACCCGGACAGGATGGCGACGCTCATGATGGGGCCGAACTCGTCGAGGATGGTGTACAGGGGCATGAGGCCGGAAAAGTGCAGGCCCGCGGCGGACGCGATGGTGATGTACCAGCTCCACATGCCCGAGCAGTAGTAGTCCAGCTGCCTGCCGCCCTCGTGCGGCAGCGGCTTGCCCTTGCCCCAGACGCCCGGCGCGAGGCAGTAGAGCGCCATCTCGAAGACGAAAAAGACCCAGTACATGGCCCAGGCCTTGGCGTGCGGGAACGCGCCGTTGTAGGCCAGGGCGGCCATGTGGCGGCCAAAATCCCCCCAGCTCTGGCCGGGCGCGGGGATGGGCGCCTTCCCGTCGTAGTACGTGGCCCCGATCCACATGTAGTACATGAGGACCGGGAACCCAATCATCATGGCCCCGGTGCCCAGCGACCCGCCGAACTCCATGACGCCCGAGTAGTCGATGCGGTGGTCGAGGCCGGGTTTCCAGCCGTCGACCGCGTGCTCCCCCTCGGTTTTGCCGCCCTTGCCCCCTACCCGGGCGGCTGCCGCCTCATTGCTACTATCTAGCTCGGCTTCCTCGGAAGTGGCCCCATTTGCGACAGCAGGCTTCTTCTCCTCCTTGGCCCGCTTTCGCAGCCCGCTGGGCTTGCCGAGCTCGACCGAGCTAAAAGACGATGCGATGGGCGAGGAATCGGAGCCGCCGGCAGAACCGGCCCCGGACTCCTCGGACGTCTCGTCAATGTGCTCGATGAACTTGGGGACCCCTCGACGGCGGTGTGCGCCGTTGTTGCTGGTAGTGGCGGCCGCGGCCGTGGCGACAGGCGCGTCGCTCTCGGCGGCGGAGCCGGTGTCGCCCTCGGCGTCGACGGGGAACTGTGACTTCCTGCGCGTGGAGCGGCGCGCCGGAGTTTCGACCATCCCTTCGAAGAGCTCCTTCTTCCTGCAGTGCGAGTCTCCCCACGTTAGCGCCCGGCCTTTGCCTTGTCCGTCTCATGGATGGTATCGGACGTACCTCGGCGTCTGCCTCAGTGAGTATCGCGACATGTTGGGCAACGTTGTGCAAGACCTCTCCCCTTAGCGCAACAGACTGTCGCGCGCGTGTGAATTCTGATATATGTGGAGGTTGCGAAAGGAAAAGAGAGAAAGAGGGGACGCCTTGGGCAGCCTTCCGCGACTTCCGGGACCAACGAGCAAAATTTACAGCAAGGGCCCCCTACGGCCCTCACAAATCGGGCCCCGATCGGGCTTTTCATCCCCCATCGACGGTACGCTTGCTGCTTGGGGCTGCCCGTCGCCTAGGTGGCCACCAGTGGCCCTTGTTTACATGGATTTCATTGGCCGGCCTTCCTTGGTTAATTTGCGTGGCCCACTCGGCTCTCGTTGTAGCTTACTGAAAATCGCTGTTGAGTAGTATCTTGTTAGTCCCCTCCCAAGCTCTCCTCCAACTTACGATTATCATTCTCGTATGTCGCGGTTGCGCCCGGCCTGTTGTGGGAGCTGGTGATATATTTCCCCTGTCAGCAATCGCGATTCACCATGTCGAACGCGCGCTGTCAGAACCCTGGTCGTCATTTTTTGTCTTGGCAACCGCTCAGATTTGGGAAGCGCGTGCGACATTTAGGTTTTGGCCCACCCCAGTTAGATCTGCCACCAGACTTTGACATTCCTGGACAGGGCTGCTGCTCATCGCTTCCATCTTGCAGCGACTTCCAGCACCAATACTCGATCATGACCCCCACAGCCCTGACATCAGCACGGGCATCAAAGCATTGAAAACCCCCACACGCCGAGTCACCCGACTCCGACCGGGCCGACCGGGCTTGCTTGCACGCCATGCATCACCGTACTATGTATTCGTCGTTGCTGGGCAAGCTGTTATTCTTTGGTTAGTCACTGAAAGTCAATAAAAGAGCTTAGGTTGTGTCAGCTTGGCTGCAGATTGAGATGGAATGCAATCCGAGCGGTGAAGAGATGCCCGGGTGGGACAAGCTGCGCAAATCGCTGGATATCTAACCAAATGTGTGTTCAATAAATGTCGGCCTCAATAGACCTGGGCCGCAGCGGCGATGCTTCAATTCGCGCCTCGGCTCCGGGAGGGCATGCGTGACCATCCATTGGTTCCCCTCCACCCCTGCTACATCCTAGGAAGAGCCCGGTACCTTACCTAGGTGCCTACCTAACCTCCTACAGGCTCCTGACGAGCTCCAAGCGCATGCAGTCGACCACTTTATATGGTCAGCTGGACCTTGCGGTGCGCTTGGTCGGCTGCTTATATGTGGTATTGAGCTTCCCGGGCGAAATGTCAGGCCGGTGGGCTCTGTGATGCTGCCATCACGAGTCAAAAGCATCAGACGCTTGGTTCCTTTGATACACTCTGCAATAGTATTTTTTTTCGCTTTGCTTCCTCTCGCCCTTCAATATCAGACCCATGATCAATTCGGGAGCTCATTCTTCGCGGCTATATATCGGGCAGGCGAAGCAGGTAGCATCGCACACACGCTAGCGCTGCGCAACGCGACCTTGCCTTCCTTCCACCCTAGCCCACTGTCGGGCTTCCTATTCCGGGGCGTCTAGCGGCGGCTTCCCCCGCCGAGCGCACTGTGTCTGAGCCCTCTGGCGGCTCGTGCTAGCACCGCACCCACCATTATCCGAGCTGGGGCGAGCTTGATCTCCAATCCCAGCCTTTCTGCTCGTTTACGACTGACCGACCAACCCGTCACTAAACCCGCCCGCCCATCTCGCCGCCCCGGTCCGACTCGTCGACGAGAATTGGCCTTTGCTGCCCGCACTAGAGAACACGCGTCGCCATGTCCAACACGGGCCGGGATTCGCCGTCCCAGTTCAACCGGCCTGGCGTCCTGCAAACGGCGTCCTCACCCGGCGGCTCCTATCGTGGCTCGCTCAGCGCCTCCATCCCACGCGCCGACGCTACCGCCCGCCTCGCCTCTCCGCTCCCGACCCAGCTCGCCGGCTCCCCTTCGGCGGCCCTGGGCCAGACGACATCCGGGCCCCGTCACCAGGACCCGACTGGCGACCTCACCCCGCTTGCCGGCGCTGGCAGCCCTGTCCCGGGTCCTGGAATCTCGGCTCTGGCCGCTGCCTTGTCGCACACCATCGGCACCTCACCGCCGCGCTTCGGCACTCCTCCCGTGAGGACTGCGTCCCCCACCGCCTCGGCCTCTGCCGTTCCTGCCGGTCCCGGAACCCCGACACACTATGGCTCCTTCGAGGCGAGGGCTCGTCTACTGCAGCAGCAGCAGCAGCAAGGCGGGAACGGCACCTCGGCCGGCGCGTTCGAAGATGCCGAGATTGTGCGGCGACATCTCGTCCAGGGAAGCGATGCGGCAAACACGCCAGAAGACTCTAGCAAGGGAAAGCAGGCGGCCGAGGCCCCCAGCCCGGGGTTTGGCGACGAGGAGTTCTCCAGCCTGAGGTTGCAGGGTGGTGACATCACGCGTCCCATCTATAAGTGGACTGAGGACGCCACAAACCGTGTCCAGCGGAGCAAGAGCTTCAGCGTGCCCCGCCCGGACCCTGAGCATGAGGTGCTGGACATTAACAACATCAAGGTTCCCGGCGGGTTCCGCCGCAACTTCCTCCGCCGCGCGGCCAGGAGCCCCTCGGCCAACCCCAGCGCTCTCGAGACCGGGGCCGGGCCTTCCCACGACGCCCCTCTCTTCACCTCGAGCTTCCTCGAGTTCCTCTCGATATATGGCCACTTCGCCGGTGAGGAGCTGGAGGAGGACGACGAGGCCCTCGGGCCCGGCGAGTATTTCTCCTCGGGCGATGAGGATCTCTCAGCCGCCGAGTACGACGGTTCGGACGATGACCGCGAGCCGATGGAAGACAGCGCGCTGCTTACCCCTTCGCGCCGCAAGCGCAGGAGGAAGCACCGTGGTGGCAGCGGCAAGGCCACGCCCATGAGTGCCGCCGCCGTGCTGCTCAAATCCTTTGTCGGCACGGGCGTGCTCTTCCTGCCCAGAGCGTACCTCAATGGCGGTATGCTCTTCAGTAATCTTGTGCTGCTCGGCGTCGCCGCGCTCAGCTATTACTGCTTCGTCCTTCTCGTCACGACCCGGCTCAAGGTTGAGGGCTCCTTTGGCGATATCGGCGGGATCCTGTACGGCAAATGGATGCGACTTCTCATCCTGACGTCCATCGTTATCAGCCAAGTCGGATTCGTCGCCGCATACATCGTGTTCACGTCGGAAAACCTGCAGGCCTTCATCTTGGCCGTTTCCGACTGCAAGACCATGATCGACGTCAAGTACCTCATCCTCATGCAGATGATCATCTTCCTGCCCTTCTCACTACTGCGCGACATCAACAAGCTGGGGTTCACGGCGCTGATAGCCGACGCCTTCATCGTCATCGGGCTGGCCTATCTCTTCTACTACGACGTGCTGACCCTCAACACGAACGGGCTGGCGGACATCACCATGTTTAACCAGAAGGACTGGACCTTGTTCATCGGCACCGCCATTTTCACGTTTGAGGGCATCGGGTTGATCATCCCCATCCAGGAGTCGATGAGGGACCCGGAAAAGTTCCCCAAGGTTATGTTCGCCATCATGGTCATCATCACCACCATCTTCACCACCATGGGCGCGGTGTCGTACGCGGCCTACGGCTCCAAGACGGAGACGGTCGTGCTCTTGAACCTGCCCCAGGACAGCAAGATGGTCAACGGCGTGCAGTTTCTGTATTCGCTCGCCATCCTGCTGTCGACACCGCTGCAGATCTTCCCAGCAATTCGTATTATGGAGAACGGGCTGTTCACGCGCAGCGGCAAGTACAACCCCTACATCAAGTGGCAGAAGAACCTGTTCCGCTTCCTCGTTGTTGCCGGCTGCGCCGCTCTCGCGTGGGGCGGCGCCGACAACCTGGACAAGTTCGTCGCGCTGGTGGGCAACTTTGCCTGCATCCCGCTCGTTTACATCTACCCGGTATGTTCATCAGCAAAAAACCACGACATTTTTTTTCCAGTATGAGTTTCGTCTGACAGCAGTAAACTAACTGGTACCTTGTGTATTATAGCCCCTTCTCCATTACAGGGGCGTTGCCAGGAACGCGCTCTGGAAGGGGGCCGATATCGTTCTCTGCATCTTTGGCTTCGTCGCCATGGCATACACCACCAGCCTGACCGTTATGGCCTGGGCCAACTCTGGCGGAGGTCCCAGCCATCCGGGATACTGTGACTCCAAGGGACTGTAAAAGGCGAGCTCTCGACGCAGATATGTCGGGGCTGGGGCGGGTGCTCTGCCGTCTCTCGTTTGTCACGACTCTTGGAGAGATTTTTTTTTTTTTTTTAATGTCTTGTACTTTTTTATTGTGCCCCACGGTCCTTTTGTATCCCTTTTCCCCGGCCTTTGTGGAAGTTTGCATACAGCGTAGTATAAACAAACGGGACGGCAGGCAAGGTAGTCAAGAGGGGGAAATATGATTTGTCCCCAAAGTGTACAACAACGGAAGCAGTGTGGGGGTGCCTTACCTATTTCAGGATGGAAATTGTAGACAGGTCTGGACTTTCAACACACCCAGCGCAGTTAGAATTAGCTCAGGTATATCAGATTGGAATAATACTGGGATCATTGGAAACATTCGGGTGTGTTGTGAGTTCTGTAAATGGATACCGCGTTTGTTTGCGCAGCCCCCCTGGCTGGTGCTGCTTAGTGGGTGCAGCATTCCATGTTCTTGCGGCGGCGCCACGCCCCGTTAAAAGCATGCCACCCCGTCACTTCACCTCCCTGGGGCTCGTATTTTTTGGTCAGCATCCAAACATCCAGTCGTCCGCAACACCACGACGGCGGCCCTCCCTTTTTGCTATCGCTTATTTGCTTGGATAGGTACTCTCGCAGCAGGAGACGTATCCATACTGCCTAATTTTTACTATTGTTTAATTCCTGGCTTTTGCTCATTTGCTACCATGAACGCGCCCGATCGGTGAGTGTCTCCAAAGCCCTATGCGTCCCTCTCGCTCCCCGAGTACAACCATCCCACGGGGCCAGTCACCCTATTCCGAGGCGGGCATATTTGCGAAGTACTTCTTTTTTAGTACATCACCCCTTGCGGTTGCAGCCATCAGCGGCCTTTGCTTTCTAGGTATCCGGTGGATGCTGCGGACAGCGGAATATTGTCTCCGCCGACTTCCCATCCGGCACCCACGGCTCCCCTGAATGGAGGGAAGAGTTGATGGCTCGGGCGCGTTTCCAGTCCAAGCAAGCGACGGACGGGAGCATGCACGGTGCCGAGTGGCAGATGATTGATTTCTGTGAAACGTCGGCCACCCGCGGGGGACCTGGGACCTTGCTAGGCACGGGAAACCTCGCGCGAGGAAGGAGCAACGGGCAACGGGCCATTTCCCGTGCTGGCACATATGCCCGGTTGCCAACGCTCGTGACGGAACTTGGGCCGTTTTCTAGTATCTGCCTTCATGTGGCGAACCACGCACTCTCCCATAAGCGTTCAGTACACTTGCTCTCGACCGTTCCTCTCTCTCTCTCTCTCTCGTTTCAAAGCCACCCAAACAGTCCGAGGCCAGCTGCCGCAGTGACAACCGCATACACATATCTCCACACACCTGCTACAATCTGCCCATCATGAATCCGAAGCACGACTGCCTGCCGATGACGTTGCGTCTCCCCCAGTTCCAGTCCCTGTTCCCAGATGCGAGTTAAACTCTGCGTTCGTCGTTCGCGCGTTTTTGGCACTAATCCATCCGTTATGCGCAATGTAGCTTCGAGCTCTTCCTCCTCGCTGATGGAGAAGAGAAGATCACGGAGACCATCAACACCAGTCAGTTTTCCATTCGTTCTGCCTCGGGGAGGCCGGGCTGGCTATGAGGTTGGTCCTCTGCTTACCGCGTAAAAACCAATTTAAAAAAAAAAAAAAAAAAAAACAGCCATGTCCAATTGCTCCGATTTCACCTTTATGAAGGAGGACCACACGCTGGGAAACCTCCTCTGCGAACATCTCAAGCAGCAGCCCAACGTCCTGATGGCGGGTTACAAAGGTATGTGGGGATATCTCGATCGTTGCGTGTTTCCATATCATCTGCTGGTCGCTGACCTTCACCGCTTGGAATCACTGTCCAGTCGGCCATCCTAACGTGCCCGAGTTCTTCCTGCGCATCCAGACGGACGGCAAGGTCACGCCCAAGGTCTGCCTGGTTGAGGCGTGCCGCACCATCGTGCAACTCCTCAGCCAGATCAGCGGCCAGTTCACGCGCGAGTTCGAGCTGCGCCGCATGGTCGCCGCCGGCGAGCAGCAGAACGGAGACCAGGCCGCACACGGCTACTGACGGCGTCTTGGCTGGAAGGTGGACTATCTTGCCGCCCGTTCTTTGGGTCTGACACTTTTGGGGTTTCCTTTTCCTGCTTTCCTCATCAGAGGCAACTGCCCGGTCAAAGCTACGTAGAGGAGGGCATCTTGTTTGGCGCCGCGGCGTTCTTGGGGCGTTTCTTTCGTCATGCATAGAGGCTGCCATAGAGATTGGTATTTTCGGCGCCGTAATGCTTCAATGCAATTCCGAGGCTTCCATCTTCCCACATTCGCGGCATCATTGCGACAAGCATGGTCGATTACTTTGTGGGAACTAAAGTGGCACGTAGATTACGAGAGTAGCTATGGCAGAGCATCAACCTCATATCCACGGCGGATATTAACCACCTTTTCGCTCCGATTCTCTGATGCTAGAACCCATGTACTTGGAGGACACGTGCTCTATCCTCGAGACCCTCCTCTTCCGGAAAGCACACAGTCGTACTGGGCAATTATCGGTATGTTCACAAGTTTCCTGAACTGCTTTGGGTGGCAAGAGAAGAGGTTTCGACGCATCCAACCACTCAGGTAGGCACATATATACGACTTCCCATTTCCAGGTAACTATGCGCCCACTCATGCTAGCGCCGGCCCCTCACCGCCCGGTATCAACTGATTTTGCGCGAGTTAGTAAGGGTAAAGTATGCAAGTATAGAGGCCGGGATGCTAGAAGCTCGTCTAGTGCATACCATGCAGATGTTGTTGCCGTTGAGGAGGATCTTGGAGAGTTTGGTGTGGTTGCCCGAGTAGTCGCTACAGCGGGTCAGTCATCAAAGACCGGTCACTCCAGGCGAGTACTGTACAGGGGGCTTACAATTCGGTGACGTCCTCGAGGACCATGTCTGTTTTGCGCGGTCAGTCAGGCTACAGCATAACCAGGCCTAGGGAGCTGGTAGACTTACTGACATAGTCGTCGAATCCGACTAGTAGCCCGCTGAACTCTGACAAGGAACAAAGGATAAGAAGCATGAGAAAAATAGCTGTGGTGATAACAGCGGTGGTATGGTGATGGGAATAGCTATCTCTCACCCTTGTCGCCCTTCATGATGACCCAGATGCGGGATCCGACGCACTTGTCGATCAGCTCTGATTTTCAGGGTCAGTCTATGGAGGCTTTCTTTCAGAAATCCAATTCACGGCGAGACATAGTGTAGAAACTCACCCAGGGGGAGCAGCTGGGTAGCCATTTTGTGGTGATATTTATCCTTCTCCCACAGGTGCAGCGATATTCTGGCGTTTGCTCTGAGCTCCTCAAAGAGAGAGACCCTCCACTGTCTGCTGCGGTTTCTGTTCAAGGCTGTGGAGGGGCGGCGGTGGGGCCGTTTCCTCTGATGCATCTACCGGGGTTCTGGCTGCCTGATCCCCCGCCGAATCAGAGGTGAAAGGAGTGGTGGCAAGTCACATGATCACGTGTTACTCCTCCTGCACCACCTCCAACGCTCTCCTGGCTTTTGAAAACCCCACGCGTCTGCCTAACGAGTCGCATCACTAGCTGGCAACCTCTGACTGGGCCATGCCCATGACAGATCCCCGCACAGGCCATGAACCATGGGCTTAAATCCCGTGGGCTGGTGGTGGCGAGACCTGCTCTCGCCTCTGCTGCCCCGATGAGCCAGCATGCCGCCGCGACCGCGCAACAGCAGCAGCAACAACAACTGCAGCTTTCTGCTTCCGCGACCGTCGCTCCAACCCTCGCAACGCACGCCATGGCCGCCGCCAAGTCCTCGCACCCGCCGGGCTGGAAGCTGTGGCACCACTCCCACGGCATCAAGTTTGGCAGCCTTCTGCCGCCGCAACAGCGCCCTCTTCCTCTGGAGCCTGGCTGCTTTGCCAGCCGCCGTGCTCTGCATACTTTCAGCGACGGGACGCCGTGGGAGTCCGAATCTGTGGGTTCTGGGCTGAGCACCTCCACGGGTTGGGTGGATGAACGCAAGACGGTGTCTACGCTGTTTCGGGGAGTGGCTGAAGCGCTGGCGCCAAGCGACCGTGCTCCTCCCACCACTGAGGTGGAAGACGAGGCGGCCGAGGAGAGCGTTCCTGAGGACGAGGCGGCCAAGAAGAGCGTTCCCGAGGACGAGGACGTGGATCCGCCAGCCACGACGCTGGACTACAAGTTCCCCCCAGAGGCCTTCCGCCAGGTGAGGAGGGCCCCGCCAGACACGCCCGCTTCCTTCTGGTCGTACAGCTACTACCGCGGGCCCGGCGACGAGAAGGTCAAGGTGCACTACTGCCGCAGCCGCGACACAACAGAGCGCGTGTGCCGCTACTTTTTGGACGAGAAGCTGCTCGGGTTCGACCTCGAGTGGGCGCCCGATGCCAACAAGTTCTCGGGCCCGCGCAGGAACGTGGCCCTCGTCCAGCTCGCGAGCCAGAGCCGCATCGCCCTCTTCCACCTGGCCCTGTACCCGCGCAACGAGGACGTGACGGACGTGAGCCCGTCGCTGCGGCGCATCATGGAGGACCCGGCCATCACAAAGTGCGGCGTCAGCATCAAGGCCGACTGCACGCGCCTGCGCAACTACCTCAACATCCACTCCCAGGGCGTCTTTGAGCTTAGCCATCTGTTTAGGCTCGTCAAGTACTCGAGGACCGGCGAGACGCGCCTGATCAACAAGCGCCTCGTGTCCCTGGCGGAGCAGACCCAGACCGTCCTCGGTCTTCCGTTGTACAAAGGCGTTGAAGTCCGCTGGAGCGGGTGGTCGAAGCCGCTGCAAATGGACCAGATACTCTGTGCGTCACTGCCCTTTTTATTCGCGAGAAACTCTCAACGTTTAGAACGGCTTGCTAACATGTAGAATTATAGACTCGGCATCGGATGCTTATGCGGCGGTGCAGATTTACGACGTCCTGGAACAGCAGCGCCAGAGTCTCAAGCCAACGCCGCCGCGGCCATATCACTGTGAACTTGAGCTCCCCATCAGACTGGCTGAACCAGAGCCCCACGAGGCGGATGAGGAGGAGGCCGTGGTCGACGAGGCGGAGGAGGCGGAGGAGGTAGTGGTTGAAGAGGAGGTGGTGGAGGAGGCCATGGCTGAAGGTGAGGAACTTGCAGCAGCCGAGGAGGCCGAAGATCTCGTGGTCGAGGACGAGGACAAGAAGGACCTTGTGGTTGTGGAGGAGGAGGAGGGGGAGCTTGTAGTTGAAGAGGGGGAACTCCCCACCGAGGAGGAGGGGCTCGCGATCAAACAGGAGGTGGAACTCTCCACCAAGGAGGAGGAGCTCGCAGCTGAAGAGCAGAAGGAACTTGTGGCAGAAGAGGAGGAACTTGCCACCAAGGAGGAGGGGCTGGCGATCGAACAGGAGGAGGAACCCGTGGCCGGAGAGCAGGAGCCCGCAGCCGAGGAATCTGGCGACGGGCCGGCGGAACTGGGTGCCGACGCGGCGGTAGAACCGCTGGAGCGGTCGACCATAGTACGGGAACACGTCACCGAGACCGTCCAGTCGCTGCCGACATCAAAACTCAAGGTGGCCAGCGGCAACGCGGCCACGCCCAAAGACGAAAGGCTACTGGAGGCCGAGAAGTGGCTGAAGCAATATCAGGATTCGCTGACGTCGGCGACCACCACCACCACCTCATCTTCAACCATAACGACGACCACCAAGACGACGACGAGAACGACGACAACGGTCACGACGACACGCAAGCTGCGCACGGCCAAGGCGGCCCTACGCATCTACCACGTCTGGCACGAGAACCCGGACCTCGACCTGGCCGCCGTCGCGGCCCTGACGGCGCTCGGCGGCGGCAACCCGCCGCCCCTGCACGTCGACGCCGTCTACAACTACATCCTCGACGCGGTCGACGCCGAGCGGCTGCCGTACGACGCCGCCCGCCTGTGCGCAGAGGTCCTCGACCGCGCGCCCGAGTCGTTGCTCGAGAGGTACGCGCGCCTTGATGGGGAGGCGAGGGCTGCTGCTGCTGCTGCTGCTGCTGAGCAGTAGCTTGGTGGCGGACGGGAAGGAAAGAAAGCCATGGAGGCCTTGGTCGTCATCGGCGTTCAGAACGGAAACCTCCCCCTTTTTGTATTGTGCACACGTCTAGATATACCACTATGTAGAGATGCTTTCTATGGATGAAGTTATGGAAACGATCTAGATGATGAAACTCTCATATTTCTCCTTTTCCTTATCAAATTTCACGAGAGGTGCAAGCAGTTATTGGCCTCGTGACGGGATGTAATATGATTTTTGACGTTTTGGATTTGATTTTACACAGCCCTCCTGTCGTGCAAAACGCTCTTGCACAAACCCATCTCGCTCACAATATAAACTCGACACACATCCTCAGGGCGGCGTAGGGGCTCCGAGATATAACATTCAACTCATCTTGCTAGCGTAAATGATGTAAGAACACGGAACCAGAACGTGCCGAGACTGCACCCGCTCATGCCGGCTCGGCCCAGTTCACCTGCTCCATGACCTGCCCGGCCGTGGGGTGCGTGTACGCTATCCTCAGACGAAGTCGCAAAGGCTAGCCGTGAAACAGGTAGTTAGCATGAATAAAAACCCCGGCCAGCTAGTAGAGAGGGCTGTCTTACCCCTTTGCAACCCAAGACCCTCATCAGCTGTGTCGCCTCAACGCCCGGGTCCACCTGGGAGGTCGAGATGCTCAGCAGCTGCAGCTTTTGCGACTTGGGCACGGCTGCTTGGAGGCCGACGTCGGAGAGGGACGCGCCGCCCGAGTTGCGGAAGCGCGCCGTGGCCTGAATGGCACCCTCGGCGTTGCGCTGCGTCTGTATCGTCACGTTAAGCCCGTTGCCGTCGTAGCACGGGTGGCCCACCGGGGGCGCCGCCGCCGCTGCCTGGGCTGGAGGAGGTGGCGTCGAGACGGCCCCGAAAAGATCCATGCTCGCAGATGCTGCGGGCGGCGCGGCCGCCGCCGCTGCCGCAGGGGCAGGGGACGCCGTCGACGGGCCGGGGCCAAACAGGTCCATTATCGAAGCCACATTAGACTGCTGGCCCGATACGGGCGAGGACAGAGACCCAGCGGGTGCGGGCGCGGTGGCGCCGCCGAGGATGTCTGCAAGCAGGTCGGCGTTGTTCTGGCCGCCGTTGGTCGGCGACGTGACCGGGCCGCTGCTGTCGCCCATGAGGTCGAATAAAAGGTCCTCCTCCTTTGGCTTGACCACCTTCGGCTTGCGCGAAGCCTTGGCGGGCTTCTTGGTCGCCTCGCCCAGTACCCTGGACGACTCCTTGATCTGCGGCGGCGGCATCTTCTCGAGCACGCCGCTGCGGATCTGCTCATAGCCCAACAGGTTGCTATACTCAACAGCGCGCTGCTGGACCTCGACGTCAAGGCTGGTCTGGTGGGCCTGCAACAGACGGCGCACCCTCTCTATCTGGGCCGCGTCTGATAACCTTGTTGTCAACTTCACCAGGGCCGTGACTATGTATTCGGTCGACACCTGGGTGGCGTAGTTGCTGTTAAGCACCGTTGAGAACAGATCGATAACCTCGTGTTCGCGCACCGGCTGCGCAGGCTCCTCGTCCTCCATCTGCCCGCCGCGGAGCAGGGCGTCGCCATACTCGCCGATACACCAGGCGCCGGCCTGGGTGAGGCTCTCCTGGGTCACGTCCTTCTTTAGGTTGTTGTAAAGCTTCTGCACCGCATACGTCTGCAGCTCGGGGGTAGTGGCGATGAGCCGGATAAACGACGATAGGATAGGTTCCTTCACATAGTTGCCGGCCAGGGTCAGTACCCTCAACATGGTGTCGACATGCCACCGCTTGTTGGGCGCAAACTTGTCGGCCGCGATGCCGATCTGGCTGGTCATGGTGGGCTTGAACTCGTTATCGGCGACCTCGAGGAAGGCCAACAGCTCGCGGATCAGGACGCGCACGTTGCCCTCGTTGATCAGCGTGAAGCTCAACTCGAGTGCACGCCTCCTGATGCTGATGTCGGGGTCGCGCAGGCACTCGAGGATGGTGTTGCGATGCCTCTGCACCGCATTGGGCTCGATGGCGACAACCTTGACGAGGGTGTTGAGGGCGACGTAGCGGATGTTGTTGTCCCTATTGGTCAGGAACTTGCCGAGGATGTTGACGCCGAGCACGCGCAGGCCCGAGTCGGCCTCGATGTCGAGGATGGTGCGCACGGCCTCGTACAGGATTGAGTTGCCCACGTTCTTCGACGAATCCGTGTTGGTGGCCACCTGGGCCAGGATGTCGTTGATCTGCTCGCTGACCTGGGCGTCGCCGCGGGCGAGCACCCTCAACAGACGGAGGATCTTGACCTGCAGGAACGGGTCCGTGATGCCTGTGACGTCGTGCTCGGGCGCGTAGCCTGACGAGGCCAGGCCCTTGAGGGTGCGCACCAGTCCGGGCACGAACTGGCGGAACTTCTCAATGATGCCCTCCTCGCCGCCGCCCTCGTCCTCGTCCTCGTCGGCTTCGCACAGGCTGGTCACGAGGGTCAGGCCGCAGAGCAGGACGCCGTGGTTACGATCTGACAGCAGCTGCGTGGCCTTCTCGATAAAGTGCTCCTGCAGGTCCGGCACCTTGCGACATATCCGCATGGCGCACAGCGCTGCTTTTCTCCGGATGTACGGGTTGGCGGTCGATACTAGGTTCTCGATCTCGGGGAACAGGTCTCGCGACATCTCGACGGAAGCTATGTTTCCCAGCGTGCACAGGGCGAGGCCCACGACGTACTGGTTGGAGTGTGTGAGGTCACTGCGGAGAAGGGCCACACTGGTTAGTGAACCACAAACACATTACACACTTGGATATAAACGACGGTGTTGCTTACTTTTTGAGGGAGTTGGTGACGAGCGTGAGAACCTCCTGGTTCTCGTCGAGCAGCAGGCTGGTGGCCAGGTGTCCGAGACGCTTGTCGGCGAACCGCGGGGAGGCCAGCAGCTTCAGACACTCGATCTGGCCGAAGTGTGTCCTCTCGCCGAGGGTAAAGAGGTAGAGGAGCTTGGACACATTGTTCCGCCTGCGACATGACCCCGCCACCATGTTTATCTTGCGTTAGCGCCTCGCGGTCCGTTGGATCGGATATGCTAGGTTGGAAATAGGAGCAGGAGGATCGATATCGTGACGTCTTGTCTATCCGCCGCCGTCACTGTCGTCAAGGAATGTGGGCAGCCAGCTTGCATCGCGCGACGGACGGCGGCGGAAACAGGGGCCACAGCACACAGCACACACGCACCTCACGCTGTGATCGCCGCTCTCTTCTCGGAAGCTTGCGCGGATGGAGGCGCTCTCCTTCTGGATAACAGCTCGCTCGTCCGCGATGGTCTTGGCCGCGCGCACGTTGCGGATAAACTGCTTGACTTTCCGAGGTGCGGTGCGTTCAGTTTCGGTGCCCGGCCCGCACTGGCAGTCCGCCATTTTGGGAGGTGGGATGAAGGCGGCGACTTACGGGAAGCCATTGTGGCACACCGACTGGGAGGCCCGCGGAGGGGCCGTCTAGATAACTCGGGCCAGGCTTCGAGGGGAGCTCAAGGGACGCGGTCGAGAGTCTATACAGGCCGGATTTGGACGGCGGTTGCATGCGTTTGTTTGCTGTCTAATATTCCCTATCCCCAGCTCTTTCCCCTAGCAAGTCCAGACCTCAAGCTGGCGTCTGGTCCGCAGTGGGGATTGGCTAATGGTGGGGCATCTGACTGTACCGGCCTAAAATTCAAGGCCACAATTCTCACCCGGAACCCCTGACATCACCTCGACCGATGGTAGCAGAATATCCAAGCATAAATTCACCGTTCTTGACGATTTCTGAGTATGGCGGTTGGTTGAAGCAGCTGCTGGATTATCTCTTCCTTTCGGTTTTTTTTTTCTTATTTTCTTTCTTTTTAACTCCTCCGTTACTCCTGGATCTAGTTCTCCTCCTCTTGAGCTTCCGTTTCGCGTCCTAAATTTTTATAAGTCCCGAAACTCGTAGTCGCCCAGATGTCCTAATAGCACAAACATCGATACTCAGATTCAAGCAGGAGCCTTCTGATTTTGTTTTACATGAAGGCGGATAGAATCTGTCTGCCAGAGAGCGAGTGGGAGAACATGTACTTTATATGCGCTATCCAAATCCTGGGATCCCGAGGACCCGATCCTCCAGATGTCCCTCCTTCTTCCGGCTACACGCTCCATTTAGACCCAAGTAGTAAGGACCAAGAGACAAGTTCAGAGAAAAATCAGACAGACTTTTAAACACAACACCTAAGCATCCCCCCTCCTCAACGGATGCGCCTCCGTATTAAGCACCCACTCGTCCAGACTAAGCACGTCAAACTCGGAAAACACGAGGAAAAAGTACTTGAGCGTCTCGGCCAGCCAGAAAGACTCCATACTGTCCATCTTGTGCGGATCCGCGCGCGTGACGTCGTCCAGGCTCGCCGCGGCGATGGCCGTGCGCGTGTGCTTCTTGATGGCGGCAAACATGTCCCAGGCCTTGTCCATCCAGGCCGCGTCCCCTGTGAGGCGGTACATGATGAAGACGGACTCGATAGCCTCGGGCCGCAGGATATACTTGCGGTCGTCCATGTCGGTCATGCCGGGCACGAGCCGCCGCTTCCGTATGTGCAGCGCGACCATCTCCTCCAGACCCGGGTCGTCCTTCTTGATGGACAGCCGCTCCGCGATGGCCGCGTGCCACCTTTCTGTGGACCAGGCGCAGGCAGCATCATCGTCGTTGCTACGCTTGCCCTTTACCCCGCCGCCGCAGGGCACGAACGAAAAGACCTCGGGTCCTATGCCCGACGCGGTGGAGCGGTACGCCCAGACGCAGGCCTCGGTCAGCGCCTGCGCCGTCTCGAGATCGGCGCTGCGGGAGGGGAAGATCCTGGACGCGATCCCGACCATCCCTCCGGCAAAGCACGTCAAGTGCTGGCCGCGGGCGACGTACGTGACCTCGCGCTGCTGCTGCTGCTGGCGGGAGCCGCCCGAGACGTAGACGTCGCCCGACACGGTGAGCCTCTCGTTGCGCTCGTTGAGCACGCGGCGGAACAGGTGCTCCTCCGCAACCCCTATAAACCCCTCGTACATGCGGCGCGGCTGGTCCAGCGCGCCCGCCAGCAGCAGGTACTGCTTGGGGAGGTACTCGTACAGCGAGTCGGACATGCCGCCGAGCGTAAAGGTGCGGTCGAGGTCGAACTTGAGGCTGGCCGCGTTGACCATGACGGGCCACATTCCCGGCAGGCGCGAGGCCTGCTGGCCGCGCTCGAAGGCGTCGGCGATGCGCTGCACGGCATCGTAGTAGCGCGCGTCGCCCGTCAGCTGCGACAGCTTGGTGAACTCGAGGCTGAGCGTGCCCAACTCGGACACGAGCACGGCGGTCGGCGCCGTCTGCGCCTTGGCGGAAGCGTAGGAGCGCCAGTCCCAGCGCGCGATGGGCATGCGGTTCGGCGTGTCGAAGGCGCATAGGAGCAGCTCGGCCACCTCGACGGCCTTTTCCAGCAGCAGGTGGTGCTTCTTGCCGCTCAGCTCGAAGGCGCTCAGGAACCCGCCCAGGTAGCGGATGGTGGTCTCGAAGACGTTGATCTCGCGCGCGTTGGGGCGGGAAAAGTCAATCTTGGCCACGGCGGCCACGCCACGCTCAAAGTCGCCCTTCATGCCCATGAGCCACAGCGAGTCCAGCGAGTCCACCAGCGTGGCGGCCCAGCCGCCAAAGGGATCGTGTGGCCCGCCGCTGATGGGCAGCACCTCGTCGTGCAGCCATGCGTACTTCTTATACCCAGCCCAGCTGTGCTCGAAGCTCTCCCTAACGGCAGCGAGGCGCGCCAAGCGCAGCTTCCTGGCCTCGTCGTCCTCCCGCGGTGGCGGCGACCTTTGGATGCGCGGGATGGACACGGCCGGGGTTGGGCGCGGAGGCAAGGAGGAGAGTGATGTCACGGGATAACGGTCCGGCAGCTTGGACCAGCGGGCCGAGTCGGCGGCGCTCTGTGGCGCTGTTTTGAGGGCGGTGGGACTTTTACCGTCCTTATCGCCGAGCAGGAAGAACCAGCAGACCACGATCCAAACGCCGACAACGACCAACAGAGACCGCCATCGCCTGAGCGAGCCCACAGGCATAGCCGTATGTATAGCCTATGCCACCGACAGGCTCGAGATGATTTTAGGGTCCAATATTGCCCGTCGGAACTGGGCGACGTTTAGGTTCGGTTCGGCCGAGGTCTGCGAACCCAACGGCAGCAAGCTCACCGAGTTTTCAGCTGCAGGGATCGGTAAACGTGCGACGCTGCCATTTGCTAGTTCATCTCACAGCGCCTAACATTGTGGCCGGTCCGTCCCGGCTCTGCGAAACCGGGATGAGTGCAAAACAGGAGGAGGAGGCCAGTAGAAAACGAATGTGCGATCAGATAAAGTACTAAGTAGTGCAAGACATCCCCAGAATGTCGATGTTTGGTTGTCGGTTGTCAGCTCAATTGGGTGGCGGCCAAAGCTGTGGCGGAGCGGGGTGTTCGTCCCGTTCTCGATCATCACGGGATCCAGACGAAAAGCATCCCTCGTTACAACAAAGGGTAACCACCATAGACTCTTGTCAGACGGGAGCTATTGTGCCACACCCCCTCCAATACCCATAGGGCTGAAAAAAGGCTGGGGGGGTATGGTCAAGACAAGAAACGAAAATGCATGGACGGACGGGCAAGGGCAGAAGAAGGGTCCCCGTTGCGGGCGCTAGGGAGCACAGCCACCCTCGGCCTGCAACCGTTCCCTCGGGTCTGACCCGTCACCCCGACCCCAGAATGGCCTTCTTCTGGGTTGGCAGGTTTGACATGCATCCCGTTTTGGTCATCCCTTTGACCCAGCCAGATAGGGCCAAGGACTGTAAGAGGTAGGTAGCCAGGAGTCTGGACCAACAGCCGGATCCGAAGACGCAGCTAATAACCGTATATGGCCAAGCTTAAAAACGACTGTCGTATTGCTCGTAGTTGAATCCCCTCGTCGGACGAACACCTTCCTGGAATTGAAAGGTCCTCGGGTGCCATCAGGCTCTAGCCTATAAGTGTCGAGTTGGGCAGCGAATATCCAATTCTAGTCTTTCCTCTACTTTGCCTCGACAAAGTCCCGATCTTTATAGACTGGGGCGCCGTACAATTGACATCATGTACCTTCGCAGAAAGGGCATCCTCATTCGCCACAGCTGCACCGTTTAGCGTGTTGTGCGAGACCTGGCTCTCAGGGCTATTTCCTAGCACGCACAAGGGATATCTCAAGCCCCCGTAGGGATCTTAACCGCAAGAAATAAGGGAAAAGGGGTTGAAATTGAAGAAGCAAAGTAGGACATGTTTCCCATGACATGGCCATCCTCTCTGCGGTCGCTCCGTTGGAGAGAGTCCCGTCGAATATCCTCCAGTGAAAGAAAAACCCAGGTATGGAACGTCTGCGACCGCCGTCGCACCGTCCGAATCCACTCCCTCAAGCAAACGAAGAAACAGGAAGCATTTTTCTCCATAAAGACGTGCCATGAAAAAAGTACGTTGGGAATTGTCAGCCATTACTTCTGCATCATCAACTGCACAAATTCGTTGTCTGCGTTGCTGTTAGTCAAAGCTCTGCCCCTCGGATGTTGGAGTGTGGGTATGGGGAGGGATGGGCGGCGAGGGCGAGAGTGGGGTTGCAAGGCTAGACGTACAGTCGATCCGGCCATCACCGTCCTGATCGGCCTCACGGATCATCTCATCAACCTCGTCGTCCGTGAGCTTTTCGCCGATAGATGTCATGACATGGCGCAGCTCGGCGGCCGAGATGAAGCCGTTGTTGTCGCGGTCGAAGACCTTGAAAGCCTCACGGATCTCCTCCTCGGAGTCGGTATCCTTCATCTTCCTGGCCATCATGGTCAGGAATTCTATGGCGGGCGTGATGTTAGCGCAAGGCGAGAATGAACATGGACCAAGAAATTCGGTCAGGTATGGGTCGGGTATTGGGCTGTGGCCGTACCCGGGAAGTCGATGGTGCCATTGTTGTCGGCATCGACCTCGTTGATCATGTCCTGCAGCTCAGACTCGGAAGGGTTCTGGCCGAGCGACCGCATGACGGTCCCGAGCTCCTTGGTGGTGATTTGTCCTGGGCAAAGGTGTTAGCTCATGCTTCTGGGTACTTCATCCGTGGCTCGCCGCCCAGACAAGGGCGTTCAGTATCGGGGGTAGCGATGCGAATTCTTCATCGGCGTGCATGGTTGCGGGAAAAGCTGTATCGACTAACCATCGCCGTCCTTGTCCTGTTATTGCACGCAAAGTTTGCCTCGTCAGCATCGTGTCCCTTAACTGGTTCCGTGCCTCGAAGGCTTGGCTGCGGTGGCGGTGGTGATGGTGGTGGTGGTTGTGGTGGTGACGCTAGAACAATGCCGCTGGGTTTGCGGGCGGCGGGGTAGGGCAGGCCACTTACGAAAAGAGAGAACGCCTCCTTGAACTCGGACACCTGCTCCTCGGAAAGTGAGTCCGCCTGTCGCATGGGGAACAGCAGTTAGTTGGGAATTCGGCCACAGTCGACAAACCGCCTACTGGTGCGTGTGGGCGTTGGAGCGGGCGGGCGCGCGCCTTTCCTCCATGGCTGGCCGCGGGGTTGCGACTCTCGGCGAGGAGGGCGAGGCGGCGCCAGCGGTAGCAGCATCGACGGGCTGACAGCTTGGGCTGGAGCTTACCATGATGTATAACGACGCTGGTTAGAGGTGTTGAATGTGGCGGGAGCAAGTTTGTGTGCTGTTGAGTTGAGGCTTCGTGAGACAGCGGAAACGAGAGGGAGGCGTGTGTGGAGAATCGGGCAAATTCGACTTTGAGGATTGCAGGTGTAGGTTCAGGCAGTCTCCTCAGGGAGAGGCAAGGTTATGGGATGGAGGGATAGATTAGGAGCGTCCACAGTCACACTGGAGCGACGGGCGGGACCAGACCCCTCGGTCCACCCAGCTCCTTTCCGAAGACGTCCATCCCTCCAGCCAGCTCCATTTCCCACTTCGGGCTGGCGAGACGCCTTGTCTCGCGCCCCCTGCGTGGCTGCCTGCCTGCAACCTAACACACACCCAGACAGACAGACACACTCACGCTCGCTCGCACATTCATTGTGCGCAGAAAGCAACTGACCATGCCTGCGTCAGAGCCTAGGCCGCGCAGCCTATTGCACCACCCAATCAGCCAACGCCCACCCCGCCAGTTGAGTCGGATCTTGGCTGCCTCCTGCGGGACAGAAGAAAGGGGCGAGTGGAGGGGTCCGTCCCTCAGACCCAGAGCTCCACCGTCACTGGCAAGCCGATCACGTAATCGGCTGAAACAGAATGGGAATTACGTGGGGGAAGTGACATGGAAGGTACAAAAGATTCCTCTTCAGCGCTCGCCCGCCGCGCTGGTCTCTGAGTGGAGCAATGCCTGGACCTGGTGCGGGTCCGCATTGCTGCTTTGGGTGCAGCTCAGCCTCATTCAGACAAAGAGCATATGCGGCAGGACCCTCGCATCTGTCCAGTTCAACAGGCTTCAGATGTCATCGCGCAAATTGCATGGTTTCGAACAACGCCCTTTTTGCTCTCTTTGTTTTCCCCGTTTGGCGAGCGTTGCCCGTTGCATATGCCGTCAACCCAATGAAATGATTACACCTCAGGAAATGGGCCACAGTTGCTTCTCATAGATCAAAGCCAAATTCTCCACACGCGCGCAATCCTCGAGGCCTCCGAAAGTGCCGCCGCCGACCTCCGCTCCCATCCGGCGGCGTCCGCCATGTGGCGAGATCGCACAAACCTGTAAGCTCCCCTTCCCAGGAGCCCACTCGCTGCACCCTCGTGCCGTCACACGCATTGCGCCCGGCTCGCTCCTCTCCCGCTGACACGTCCGTCGCATCACAAACAGATACATATCCTACCGGTCGTCGTATGCACACCACCCGGCCAAGCGAATGCGGTATGGAGACCACGCGGGGACATCGACAGGCGCGGACCGCCCCGGCGGCGGCGGCACCGGCAGCAGCCTCCTCTTCTCGGCCGACGAGGACCGGCACGGCCTGCTGTCGTGGGGCGCATACGACTCTAACGACGACGGCGACGCCGTGATCGAGATGGACCTGCTGCCGCCCCGCTGGGCCGACGTCGGCGACGAGGTCTCGGACCTGCTGGCCGAGATTGCGCAAAAGGGCCAGAAGCTCGACCGCCTGCACCAGAAGCATGTGCTTCCCGGCTTCAACGACGAGGAGGCCAAGAAGGCCGAGGAGAGCGAGATCGAGCGCCTGACCCAGCAGATCACCCGGGGCTTCCACGAGTGCCACAAGTGCATCCAGAGGGTCGACCGCATGGTCAAGGACTCGCGCCAGTCGCCCAACGGCATGAGCAGGGCCGAAGAGACCATGGCCAAGAACATACAGGTCTCGCTGGCCGCCAGGGTCCAGGAAGCGAGTGCCGGCTTCAGGAAGAAGCAGAGCGCGTATCTGAAGAGTGAGCAAGGCCTAGGTTTCTCTCTTTCATCCTTCACTGTGTCTGGACTGACGTGTATGTGCGCGCGCCAACAAAACAGAACTAAAGGGCATGGGTGGCGGCACCATGAGCCCCGTCGGGGAGAGATCGTCGACCCCGCTAGCCGGCGGCGGCGGCGGCGGCGGTTCCTCGTCGTCGGCAGCGTATATGGAGCCGTCACTGCTCGAGTCGGACGCGGACCGGTCCTTTTCGCAGTCGACGCTGCAGGCGACGACGCACCAGAAGCGGCTGCAGTCCAACGACGCCGCTATCCTGCAGCGCGAGCGTGAGATCGACCAGATCGCGCAGGGCATCATCGACCTCTCGGACCTGTTCCGCGACCTGCAGACCATGGTCATCGACCAGGGCACCATGCTGGACCGCATAGACTACAACGTCGAGCGCATGGCCACCGACGTCAAGGCGGCCGAGAAGGAGCTGGTCGTCGCGTCTGGCTACCAGAAGAAGACGACAAAGAGGAAGATCATGCTGCTGCTCGTGCTCATTATTGCGGGCATCATCATTCTGCTCATCATCAAGCCCAAGAGGGGGCAGACAGCCGCTATGTCAGAGCCGGAACCGGAACCGGAGCCGGAGCCGATGGCGTGGTCATGACACTGCACGTTTTTACCATTATTATCACCATCATCATCACATCACGTCCTGTGGATGGAACTCGACGAGTTAGGCGTTCAAGGGGAATTGTAAGATACCTGCCATTATTTCCTCCTTTCTGTGCTTTTAGCGAAAGGGCCCCTGGTGCAAAAGAGGGTTTTTTTTTTTTTTTTTTTTTTTTTTTGTCGCGTTGATTACGAGCTATATAGAGCCTTTGAGGCCAGTCTCGTGTCGCATTTGGGCTTGTAATTCGACGGAGTTGTATGTTGCAATTTGTATTTGAACAGGTTTTTTTTTTTTTTTTTTTTTTTTTTAGTTCATCCTGGATATTGTAAATATCGCCTTCTAGTTTCATATACATAGATATCGTCATCTATGCACATCTAGTTTTCATCATTATACAAAAGCTCCGGCGAGCCAGTCCACCAGACACCCCGGGAATTTATGGTACACGTATCATACAAGTGCGTCCATCAATCATTTAGCTCACGGAGCTTCGCCTCGCGTTGCACAAAGAACTCCTTCCTCCTCTCACTTTTTGCGTGGCGACGCATTGCGGCCCTGTCGATCAGATTTGTCAACTCTTCCAGCTCGGGAAGCAGCTCGGCGCCCCATGCCTGGTTGAAGAGGTCCCTGGCGAGGGTGAGTGGGAGGCGGTTACGGCTCATGGCTACCGTCATGTGGTGCTTTCTTGGCGTCCACTCGTAACCGAACAGGTCAACGAGGCTCTCGGTGACGGCGCGTCGGACTGTGGGGTCAGGCACGTTGACCCCGACCCTCTTAAGCTCTGTCAGGAACTTGACTCCGCGCCCAAAGGAGTACGAGGCCATCTCGCCGTCCGGGCCGTTCAGCCCCTGCGGGTAGAGTAGCACGAAGCGAACGGTGCGATAGACGTGGCTCGTCTGGAACTTGTTGCCGAAGATGACTTGGACTGGGTGGTTCGGGTTGCTCAGCGGCAGATCTGCCGGTAGCCGCTGGAATGGCAACGACTTCGAGTGCTGGTACAGGAACATATCTGGTACGTCGGACGTCGGGATATTCATCATGTATGCGCCAGAGGCTTCGGCTTGTCTGTAGTGACGGATGATCTCCATCGCTAGATTCTCCAACTTATCGAACTTATAGCGGCGACCCAGGTCCCGTAGCAACAGCATCCAGGCCTCGCAAGCTAGCGGGTAAGGGGTCTCCATCATCCGACGACCGAGGTCAATGTAGAAATCATGGGGATCGTTCCGCGTGTCGTAGGCGTCCTTGGTGTTATAGATGAGATACTGGGAAATCAGGTGGCTGGTTCCGGGGAGTATAGGAACGCCCCTGGAGCTCATCTCCGCCAGTACTGCGAGGACCATTTTCCGTCTGCCGCCGTGCAGGTAAGTCAATACGAGGTCGTTGAAGCCAAGTGCGAGATGGTCGAGACCCTCGGCAGACCTCACGGACAAAATTAGGCGGTACGTCTTCCAGTCACCCGAACGAGAGGCCTCGTCAAGAATGTTTTTCTGAGTGGTTGCATCATCATAGACCTCTGGATGAATGTCCGAGGCGAGGAGCTCCCGTAGGGTTTCCTCATCTCGTTGTGCCGTAAAGTGCTTGATGGCCGCCGAATATCGAGAACCACCCGTGTCGATCCTGAGGGTCTGGAGCTGCTCCAGTCGGTGAGCTAGAGACTCCACGGTCGGCTCTCGCAGAGCGATCGACTGCAGGGACAAGGGTCCGATGCTCCGCACTCCTAAAGCATGTACCAGGTGTATGGCCGTGTCGAGAGAGACCCAGGAGCTTGCAAACCAATCCGCCCCGAGAGAATCATCGTATGGCTTCTCGGCAATGCCAAAAATCTTGCCATGAACGCGGTTCATCAGAGTGCGTATGTCTTCTCTCTCGAGTTGTTCGCCAGTGATGTCGTCCTCCAAGTCGCGGACCATCTCCTCTTCCTTGTGGAGGTGCATCTGCGGAAAGTAGGCTGAGAGGAATTTGATGAACGTGCGCGCCTCGCGCGACCTCGGCCGGTCGTTGTGTCGGACCAAGATGCTCCTCCAGTATCTGGCAAGATTCGATTGACCCTGACCCCAGATGTGAGGGATCAAAGTGTCGTAGAGGTCGCGATGTGCACTCGCGACATACATGGACCTCAGAAGGGCTTGCATGCGGTTGCTCTTGTGCAGGGAGAAATCCATCAGGAGCCGCATGAACTCGGCCCTATCGTGCCCGAAGTTTGTGGCGAGACGAATATGCCAGCGGAATGCACTGTCCAGCTTCTCCTCGGCAAGGAGAAACCTCATGACGGTGTCGTACAGTTGAGGCCACTTCAGGTCATGGGCAACGCGCATCCATTCGGCGTAGACCCAGAGCTGGACCAAGAGCCTTTCGTCCCGGAGGGACAGGTCCAGAACGATTTTCCAGAAGTCGGCAGTGAGCGGGTGTTCTTCCTGATAGTACAACTGGCGGCGCTTGAACAGCTCGCCAAGCAGGAATGACGTATTGGGCTCTTTGTGAGTTCTCTGGCAGACGTTGAGTAGACATGCCCACAGCGCCAGATCTTTGCCGGCTCCCGGACGATTTATCAGGCAGTCATGCAGAAGGGCGCCCTCAGGAGACGACTCTTTGAGCGCTCTTGCGCTGTCCAACAACAGCCACTGCCATTTCCCGTAGCCACTCGTGTCCCCATCAGCGGGGCTCGGGGGAACGACGCGGCCCTGGGAGGACACCTCGCGGACAGAGTCTCGACGGCCCAGCCCTGGTGGCCATCGTGTGCCAGCTGCGAAGCTGGGCGCTGGGAACATGCGTTCCGAACCGGCGAAGAGCGTAGAATGGAGGCGGAGGGGAGGTGTGTGCGAGAGGCAGGCAGAAGCGACAGCGACAATGCAGGTGGTCGTGGATCGGTTGTGCCAGGAGGCGGCCAGTCGCATTGCTGGAAGACCTGTCCCTGTGCTCATGCGCCCGGCGTGCATCTGGGACTACCATGGCGCTGATAGATGCCCAGTCGATGGTCTTTGAGGGTGCATTGCTTCAGCTAGTTCCGAGGCAGCCGAGATTGGACGGTGGCCAAATATTCTCTGCGCCTTCCCCGTCTGGTCTGCACCTTGGGCGCTCTTTCTCTCCAGCTACGTCTAGGCACTCTGCTGCTTGCGCGCCACTGGCCTCCCTTGCAGCTTCCCTTCAATGCGGGCAGCCCGGCAGGCAAGACGAAAATTCGATCCCTCCCACCCTTATCCTTATCCTTATCCTTATCGCCGTGCCGTCATCCGTCCCAACTTAACCTTGAACTCACGCTCCACACCGGGCCGCCACTCAAGCCTCCATCAAAGAGGCTCCACTCGACATGCTCTCCACTTAGGCCAAAGGAAGTTGTCGTTCGGGGTCACCGTCAGCAAGCTTTCATCTTCTCCACACCAAAACACAAGCCTTCGGGGATCGCTTTCATCCTCCCTACTTCATTCCCGCGGGCGTTGTTTGCTCTGCCATCGGTAGTCCTCGGCTTCGATCTGTGTACTCGCCGGGAAGTTAGCCCTCTCGTCCGTGATCTATCGACAACCAGAATACCAGATAACGCCACGAACCCCGGCATTTTCTCAAGTGCGCGACTGTTCGCGACTGGGACTTTTTTTTTTTTTTTTTTTATACTCTTTTTTGTTTCTTCTTTCTTTCTCTTTTTGTTCCCTCTACTCCTTGCTCTAATCCTTTAGTTTAACTGTACCTCCAGTCCGTATCTCCAGCCGCCAGAATGACGGAACCCGAGTCGTTCGAAGACGATCTCTTCGCCGATCTGTGAGCGCTACCTGGCCGCTCAATTTGGCATCACCCGACCGCCCTCGCGATGCCTGGACATCAGCCCTAATGACAGAACTTCTGCTAACGAGACCCTATCACGCGACAGCTATGCCGATGACGAACCTTCCTCCAAGCCGGCTCCTGCGGCCGCCCAGCCTGCGGCCCCAACGCCAGCCGTCTCTGCTCCAGCAGAAGCGCAAGCCGAGCCGCCTTCAGCAGATGGTGCTCAAGGCGGTGACGACAGCATGAACTACGAGGAGGATGATGAGGATGACGACGTGGACTTCAATCTCGGCAATGGCTCCGTTTCGACAGCACAGTACTCTTCTGAGAGGCCTTCACATACACCAATGCCCTCGGCGCCAGCGCCGGCTCCAACCGCGCGAGGTCCCAACTCTAAAGAAGACGGGTGAGTGGTTTTGACTTTTACGTGTAATGCTCTCATACCTTTCTTCACCAGCACCCAGGTCCAGTGGTGGCGCGAGCCCCAGGACCGATACCGGCACAGTGGCGGGTTCCGTGGCGGAGGTTGGTTTGGACTACACACCGTTGGGCTGGTGCACAGATGGCCGCTCGCTCGTGGAGGTGGAGGAGGAACTCTACGCAATGCCGGGCGGGCTACTTGAACGTGTCCAAAGACCTTGCGGGGCTTCGTTTTCGGCGGAGTGAGCGTTTGGGCTGTGACCATGGTCCCGGATCAGCACTTCAAAGCACGTCCGAGCTGCCTCGCTGGGCGACGAGTCAAGGGGAGAAGCAACAGGGTTGTTGGCAAAGAGCCGCATGGTCGCCTGCTGCGGAGGGCAGACAGACGGAGGAGCAGTCAGCTACAAGATCAACGCCCGGCACACGCCACCAAAAAAAGGTCGAAGCTATACCCAGAAGCGCCGAAGCGATAGTCAAGCCAGGAGCACGTTTTGTGTCCGATAGCCTCCAGCCAGCAGATACTCCATTATGAGCTCCGACGGACACCCTGGAGAGGGTGTCACTGGGTGCCGTAGCAAGATTGGCAGCGGATAGCGCTCGAAGGGCAGTACCTAGCTTGACGGTAGCAGAGCAAGACAGAAAGAGCAAGAACAGACGCAGACACAGACCGGCAAGACCAAGAAAAAGAAGAAGCGTTCGACGACCGTCCAAGTGGCATCTCCACCTTGCGCTGCGTCTTGTTTTCTCTCACTTGTGGGAATCGCTGAGGCGTGCTGCCCGATCGCCACATCGACCCGCCCGGCCTGTCGCCAACCCTGAGGACTCCTCGACTCGCCCCCAGGTGACTGTTGGATGGGATTCGCTCAAGCGGTCACATAATACGCCACAACCAACAACACCTTCCTCCTCATGGACCACCCATGCGCTTCCACGATGTCAGGGCTAGGAGGGAATAGGGGTGGCATATATCATGGAGGGCGCTGAGGAAAATGTGTCCGTCGACCTCGGCTGTTCGCTGGAAATTTCCCTGCAGTGCAGGGATTCGCCTTCGACGAGCAACGTTGGCTTGATTTTGTGCCCCCATCCGGGATACTGTGACGGCCAGGACTCTTCCGCTCCCCCTCCTCGGGACCTCGCGAGCCCGGGGCCATAGGCGAAGAAGGAACTGGAGCGTCTGAATGATACACGGGCCGTGGAGAGACAGGCCTGGCTGGGGGAGGCCTCAGGAATTGAAACCAACTCCTCCACTGCACTTAATTGGCTTCGTCAGTACTTCAGAAGGCTCGCACACAATCAGACTAACACAGGAATCTCGGCAGTAAAATGTTCATCGGAGGCTTGAACTGGGAGACTACGGACCGTACGTGCCATCTGAGGCTGCATAAGCCAACCCTTCAGGTCCAGAAAACCCAGGCGTGGCTAACACTCGGCATCATAGAGTCCCTCCGTGAATACTTCTCGCAGTTCGGCGAGGTTATCGAGTGTACCGTCATGCGTGACGGCTCCACCGGCCGCTCCCGCGGCTTCGGCTTCCTGACTTTCAAGGATCCAAAGACGGTCAACATTGTGATGGTGAAGGAACATTACCTGGATGGCAAAATTGTATGTCCTGCTCTCCCGCCTGTGCATGGAGGCTTCAGCTCGCGGGCGGAGGTTCGCTGACATGCATCCTACCCAACCCCCTAGATCGACCCCAAGCGCGCCATTCCACGAGATGAGCAGGAGAAGACGAGCAAGATCTTCGTTGGCGGGGTGAGCCAGGAGACGACGGACCAGGAGTTCAAGGACTTCTTCGCCCAGTTTGGCAGGGTCGTGGACGCGACCCTTATGATGGACAAGGACACAGGCCGGCCCCGCGGCTTCGGTTTCGTCACGTTCGAGTCTGAGGCGGGCGTGGACGCATGCCTAGCGCAGGAGCTCGAGATCCATGGCAAGCCCATCGAGGTCAAGAAGGCACAGCCCCGCGGCAACATGCGCGAGGAGGAGGAGGCCAACCGACGCGCCGGCGGCGGTCCCGGCAACAAGTTCCGCAAAGGCGGCGGCGGCGGCCCGGGCGGCGACGACCAGCAGGGAGGCGCCGGCGCCGGCGGCAACGGCGGCATGGGTGGTGCTGCGCCCGGAGGCATGACGCCGCAGATGATGGCCAACTACTGGCAGCGCATGCAGCAGTACTTCCAGATGATCCAGCAGCAGCTCGCCATGAACCAGCGCAACATGGGCTTCCAGATGAACCCGCAGATGATGCAGATGATGCAGATGCAGCAGATGCAACAGATGCAGCAGATGATGGCCGCCCAGGGCCGCGGCGGGCCCGGGGTCAACCCCATGGCGGCCATGGGCAACATGAACCCCCAGATGATGGCTCAGATGCAGCAGATGATGGCAGCCCAGCAGGGCGGCGGCGGACCTGGTGGTCCCGGCGGTCCCGTCGCTGATCCGTCCGGCGGCGGTGGCGGTGGTGGCGGCCAGGGCAGTGCCGACGGTAGTGTCGACGGCAGCCAGCAGCCGAACCGAGCGCCGTTTAACGCATACGACCAGCAGATGTTTGAGCAGCAGAAGCTGGAGCAACAGCAGCACAGCAACAACAACCAGCAGCAGCAGCGGCACCGCGGGCCGCAACAGCAACAGCATCGCCAGGGCGGTGGTGGTGGGGGGTACGGCGGCGGTCACCACCAGCAGCAGCAAGGAGGGTACGGCGGTGGCATGGGCGGCGGTGGCCCCACGTCTTGGGAGGGCATGTACGACGACGTCCCCCAGCCCAACTTCAACCAGGGCGGCGGCGGTGGTGGTGGTGGCTTCCGCAACAACAACAATAACAACAACCGCGGTGGCGGCCATATGAACAACAACAACCGCAACCAGCACATGGATCCCAACAACGCGCCGCCGCCAAACGCGCCGACGGGCCCCAAGAACGCGGGCAAGCCGGGCTCCAACTACCGCGGCGGCGGCAGGGGTATGAACAGGGGCTTCCACCCTTATGCTCGTGGCTAGCAGACACGCTCGTAGGGTGGGGGAGCCGGAAGATTGCAGAAGGAAAGCCGAATCGAGCCAGCCCGGACAACCAAGACGAGGATTCATCAAGCGCGGTTGTCAAAACTTTCATGTGACTGCTTCATTGCGGTCTCGTCTCTCTCTGTGTCTCTCTCTCTCTCTTTTATTTCCATTTTTACCCGTCATTGACTATTATTTTCCCCCGTCTTCTCAACTCACTTTTCAATTTCATAGCTGCCGCCGTCTTCTCGTTCTGTTTTGTCTATTTTCCCCCGCTTCAGCCCCTTTATCTTTTTTTAGTCCAGGGCTCAATCCTCGCGGCGGCATATAGAGCTCCCGGAGGTTTAGTGGGGGGGGAGGG
>PYSS01000200.1:0-40310 GCA_003049465.1 Magnaporthiopsis rhizophila
ATCTTGAACCCACCATGACGAAGAAGGCCGTTCAATCGGGCTGTTGAGTAGTGTAAGTAGGTAGATAAAAAACAAGTATCGTTATAAAAAGTGCCGTCCCTTGGTTTCCAGTCTCTGGTTCTGGAGGATTCGGGTCGGGGTTGTATATATACATCTGGGCACACCCTTAGCAGAGATTCTGCAGTATGCTGAACTTGAGCCCGGAATGGAGCTGACTTTGCTCGCCTGGCAGCGGAGACGGACGGGAGCACGAGACACATGAGTGTGCGGGCCATGCGAGCTGGTGTGACGCGTCCACGACGAGGCGTGACGGTGTAGAAGGGCTTGGGTCTGACTTACTCACTGTCATTGGGCACGGAACTAGTAGGAATGGTGATTACGCTGTCCTTGATCCTATGGAGGCTACCTCGCTCAGAGCGTCCGGGAGGCCAAATTTTACTCCCACCCCAGTTACTCTGCTTTCCTTGGGATATCCAGTTGATTACCCTGGCCCGTCTAGTCGGCCAGTGACCTGGGCTTGGGCAAGGCGATGGCCGCAGCCCGGTGATCCCGAGTGTCCGGGACGCTGTAGAGGCCACCGGTGGTGGAATGGAGTTTGGGTGTGACCAGCTGCGTGGGAAACACGTTGGTGCTCGCCACGGCGCCGTGTGTAGCCAGTGGCGCTAGAACGGCCGCAAGGGGAGCGATAGAATGTGGAATTATCAAGACGAAGAAGATGTGATAAAAACATTATCATACAAGTCGGCGTGTCGGTAGCGACAGACGCCAGGATAAACTAGTATGGTACAGAAACTCTGCGGTAATAAAACAGCAGACGAGCCGAATCCAGCCATCAGCTTTGCCGCGAATCCACCGGCCCCAGGACCGTACGGCCGCTCCCGAAGATGTGGAGTGTCAGATGGTATTGGTATTGCTACGTCCTGCGCAGTGTCCTGTCAAACTCTGGGAGCCTGGTCGACCGCCCTGGTGGAGACAGCCATGGCCGCGACCTCCTGGCCTGACGGCAAGGCTTCGGGCTGCTGCTGACGCTTCTTGGGCACCACATGCTTCCAGATGGACGATGCAGCGTCGCGGACCAGCGGCCGCATGACGGGGATGGACGTTGCCATGATGACGACGGCCGACTCTGCGCCTCCCCAGATGACGAGCTGGGCTCCGTTGTCTGGGAAGATTCCAGTGAGCGTTAGTATCGCACAAGTTGAGCCGTAGCTTCGGGAAGGAGACGGAGGGGAGAGGTGGAGCGGCGTACACGAAGAGTCGCCGTGAATCAGGGTAGGAATGTAGGAGCACTTCACGAAGGCGGCGATACCGGCGCTGTACAGGTTCGTCACGGGTGAGCGCGGGCCCTGGTTAAATTGTACGGATGGAAGGAGGGTCTGGAGCGGGGATAACTCACACAATACCCAGGTTCATGGTCAGAATGACGGCAGTCTTCTCTTGTTGGTTGATCTGGACGTCCTTCAAGACCTTCCACGGGAGTGCCGAGAGGATCAAGTCCATGATTCCCGAGTACCCTATGGTAAGCAGTCGGTTAGTCCATGTTCCATACCCGGGGCAGGCGTGAGCAAGTCGACTGACCTCCAACAATGATGCCATATATGACATTGATCCTCGGATCCATGCATCTGTCCTCGGCCAGAAACGGCCTCCACAGCCTCTCGAGCGGGACGCACTGCACCCAGAAGAGCACGGCCCCGACGGCGAACAGAACGTTTACAAGCACGACGTTGACGAGGATGAAGGTGCGGACGCGGCCGCCGCGGGTGAGGCGCAGCAGCGTCAGCGCAAAGCCCGTCTTGCTCCAGGCCTGGGCGGCGATGGAGCAGGTAGCAGACACCAGTCCCGCGACGGCCAGCGACGGCAGGTTGCGGGCGTCGACGGCGTGGCTGTGCTTGCCGTAGCCCAGGTCGACGGCGACGTGGGTGAAGATGCCGTTGGCCAGCAGAGCGGCCCAGGCGTTGATGAGCACCCAGTCGTCCCAGTAGAGGCTGCGCCGCCGCGTGCTGCTGGTGTCGTTGAGGGCGCTGATGTGCCGCCGCTTCTTCTTGGCGCACAGGCGCAGCGCAAGGAAAAGTCCCGAGACAGCGACGAGGGCCCAGATGCCCGTCTTGACGGTTGGGCCTGCGTCTTCGCTGCTGAGGCTCTCGATGTCGAACGTGCGTGGCAGGCGGGAGGTGGTCATGGGGAGGTCGGCGAGGGGATTCGCGGCGGTCATCGTGTTTGATCCGTCGTTGATAGGGATGAGGCTGTGGATGACGTCGAGGGTCTCCATGGCGGCAGATGTGGGAGGGTTGTCGAGGATGTAGCGTAACAGAGAGAAAGGAGGCGGGCGCAGGCAGAAAAGTGTACCCGTACGAGGGTGGCCAAAAAGGGTGTTGGAAAGGAAGGGCTAGCAGATAAATCAGTTGCAGGGAAGTGCAATTACAAATTGAGGACGCAGGAATCCGGGGAAGCGCGTGGAGCGGCAGCCGGCGAGTTTGCTCAAATATCCATCGCCGTCGATGGCTTCAGTCGACACGCGGGGTGGCCGTCGGCTAAAGCGTGTTCGTCGCAGATCGCATCGGACACACAACCCGGGGTAGGCTGGGTGTATCGGTTGGCACAGATCGTCGCGTCATGGGGCTGGAGAGGATGGTACAGCATTTTAGGCGATGATGCGGAATTCTCATCGAAAAAAGCCGTGGTGATCTCAAGAGCTATCAAACAGCCAGACACTAGCAACTTATCCGTCCTCCCGGCTTATAAAGGGACTCGGCTTTTATTTATCCACGCCCCTCTCCAGCATGCAAACTGGCTATTCGCCTTCCCGCCCGTAGGGTCGCAGCGGCAAAGCCGGCCCGGGCTTGGGTGCCTGCAGAGCATGTCGATCACGTTCACCGGACGGAACCAGTCAACGGCGCGGGCCATATACGCCACCAGTCACGGCTTGAAGCCTCTGTCTCATGCCCCAAGCCAGGCAGAAAGCCAGTGCCCATGATCTAAGGAATGAACAGATTGGGAAAGCAACAGAAATCCATCAACTATGTACATCCTACCTACCACGCCGTGTGCCCACCATCAATAACAATATTCGACCCCGTCACAAAGCTGCTCGCGCCGCTCATCAAAAACAGCACGGCCCCTTTAAACTCCTCCGGTTCGGCCAGACGGCCCATCATGTTCTCGGCCTCCCACGTCTCGCGCAGGCCGGGCACCTCTTCAAAGTTCTTGCGCACCATGGGCGTCAGTATGTGTCCGGGACTGATGCAGTTGACCCTGATGCCGCTGCTTTTCGTCCACTCCATGGCCAGGTTGCGGGCGAGCTGGATGACGGCGGCCTTGCTCGAGTTGTAGACGCACGACTCGAGGCCCTTGTTGGCCACGAGGCCCGACATGCTGGCCACGAAGCATATCGACCCGCCGCCGCCGTTTTCGGGAGAGCGGCGCATCATCTGCCGTGCCGCGGCCTTGGCCGTCGTCAGCACGCCCGTGTAGTTGATGGCCAGCATACGCGCGGCTTCGGCCTCGCCGTAGTCGAGGGCGGGCGACAGGTGCTGCACCCCGGCCGCGGCGACGGCGCCGTCCAGCCGACCGCCGTTCTCGTCGGCGATGGCGGCAAAGAGCGCCTCGGTCCCCGCGACGTCCGTCACGTCCTGCTGCCGGTACGACAGCGAGCCGCCCCACTCGGGCACGACGCGGCTCTGGGCCTCGGCCCACTCGTCGCCTTCGGGTTGGGGGGCGCGGTCGAGGCAGTAGACTGGACAAGACGTGTTAACAAAACTATCTCTTTTGATGCGTTGGGCTGGAGGCAATAAACTCACCCTTCCCGCCCGCCTCAACGAGCCCCTCGGCCATCGATAACCCCAAGCCCCGCGCCCCGCCCGTGACGACAATGACCTTGCCGGCGAGGTTGAAGTCGGCAAACTGCTTCCTCCCGATCTTGACGTCCCCGGGCGCCCGCGGGGGATTCGCCTCGTTTGCCGGGCTGTGCTTGTCCCGGACGCCGCCCTGCCGGCCCATGTGGAACCGTTTCCGGGCCGTCATCGCCGTCCTTGCCAATAAGGGCGGCGGCGTTTCTGAGCACCTGGCTGCGGATAGTGTCGTCAAAACGCATCCTTTTAGCCGGACCGCGGGAGTGTGTCTCCAGAACGCGGAGGCGGGCCTTGCTGCCAACATGGACATGGAGGGCGGGTGTATTATCTTTGAGGTCGGAATGCAACTGTGACGATTATGTTGTTCATATAATAATATTCGGCTGCAGCTCCTTTCCCAGCGGGCTTTCTAGGTTGAGACTACACTCATCCTGATCCATCAGCAGGCGGCTGATTCCAGGTATTTGAGCAAAACCGGACTCCTGAATTGAAATGGGGGCCCAAATGCCAAGAACCATCGTCATGATAGCAGTATTCACGTGGATTCGAGGGCCACAGCCAAGCCGGGAACGCCTGCATCCTGGGCGCCATTCCTGCTGTCGAGCTGCAGTTGACATGCACTAACATTGTCGATCACTGGCACTCCAGCCAACAGCTGTTGCTTACGTTATCCTGTGCCGCCGTAGCTAATGCTCCGAAGGCCATTGAGATGGGCGATCCTGTTCGCCTTGCCTGGATGTGGAGGAACGCGAATGCTTGTCGAGGCCTAAAACGAGTCGCAGTGGATAGAGACGGGCGTTCTTGTCCGTGGCTTTGACGTCATAGAACTTTACTAGCTGCCCCTGATGCGCTGCCCTGTCATCGATGGCTTCAGAAGTGGGGATATTTTAGGCCATAACTTGCTGCCAAAGAAAAACGACGGGCGATTCCGTCACAACTTGACGCCAAAGTAAAGCTCCGTCATATAAAGCGCATAGTGGCCAAGACATTCATGTGTACAGCAATCCCGAGTCCCAATTCTGGCAAATCACCTAGCTTGACGAAATGATCCTCTCCATCTCGGCAGCATCCTTCACCGCCTTCGTGAGGTTCTCGGATCCATTCTTGGTGATGACAAGATTGTCCTCAATCCTGCATGGACAAGCGGAGTCAGCAAGAGTCGAATTTCGGAACAACGAGCCGAGGAAACCTGTTGTACGCACCTTACTCCGCCGACGTCCCAGTACCTGTCCAGAGTGGCGCTGTTGATGTACTTGGAGTGGACCGAGTCCTTGAGGTACGGCTCGATGATGAAGTTGCAGAAGTAGATCTATCATTGGAGGGCCGGAGCAACCGATGAGCAATCAGCACACATTCGTCTGAAGCGGCATACAAGGAGGGACAGCATACACCAGGCTCGACAGTCACGACGCTCCCCGCCGGCAGCTTGCCCCGGACGCGGAGGTACTTGAACATGGGGTCCGGGTCCTTGTAGTTGGGGTTGCCGCCCGTGTCGTGCGTGTCCATGCCGAGGTAGTGGCCCAGGCCGTGCGGGAAGAAGGCGACGCTGGTGCGCGCCTTGAGGATCTCGTCGGCGGTGCCGCCCTTGAGGATGCCCAGCCTGAGCAGGCCCTCGATGGCCACGCGGTGCGCGTGCGTGTGCACGTCGTCCCAGAGCACGCCTTCCTTGAGCATCGCGATCGACTCGAGCTGCATGTTGAGGACGATGTCGTAGATGGAACGCGACTCTGCACTGAATTTGCCCGAGATGGGGAACGTCCGGGTCTGGGGTGGTCAGTTTCGATTGCACGATAACGGCATGGCAAGGACAAGGACGGAACAAGAAACATACAATGTCGGAAGCATAGCAGTCAAACTCGCACCCCGCGTCCAGCAGCAGGTTCAGCTTTCCCTCAAGCGGCGCGTTGTTCTTGACGTAGTGCAGCGTGGCAGCCGCCCGGCCCGACGCGACGATGGAGCCGTAGGCCTGGTTGGGCCCGCCGCGGGCGATGCACTCGGCCAGAAACACGGCGTGGAGCTCGCGCTCATTTGTTGCGGTCCGGACGCGCTCCAGGACGGCGCGGTGGGCGGCGCCCGAGATGTGGTTCGCCTTGGCCATCAAGGCCAGCTCATAAGGGGTCTTGACGACGCGGGCGCGCTCGATGGCGTCCTTGAGCAGCGACAGGTCCTTATCGCCGAAGCCCAGGAACGTGACGTGGTCCGACACCTGGTTCGGGATGGCGTGGACGGTGGCCGAGGGGGCGGCGGCGGCGAGGCTTGCCAGGACGGCGTTGACCTCGTTCGTGTAGCGCACTTCGTCGACATCGTAGCGCTCGAGCGCCTCGGCCGCGGAGAGCGGGAGGCCGGACCAGATGACGGACTCGGGCTCGACGGGAGGGATAAACAGGGTCGAGCGGGAGGCCGCGATGTCGTAGACAAAGTGGCAGTCGGGCAGGTCACAGCCGGTGAGGTAGTAGAAGTAGCGTCGTTGACTACGCGTGAGGGAGGAGATTGGGTGTTACTTTGTGTTCTGCAATGGGTAGCAGGGAGGCATACCGGAAGTGCTCCTCGCCGTCATTGTCCTCAATCATCTTCGTCTTCTGGCCCTCCAGGTAGAGCACACCCTTGACATCGGGCAGCTTGGCGCGGAGGGCCTCGACGGTGCGCCTCGCATGCTCCTTGGCGGGGTACTTGTCCCTCATGATCTCGTCGTACCGGGCCGTTGTCGCCATTGTTCTCGTGGATGTCGGGTATCTGTGGTCGTGATCAGGCCGGCGCGGCGAGTTGTTCTTTCGAGGGCCGAGGGCAAGGCGGGGAGCAGGTGTGCTAGAGAAGCCCCGCGGCTGCTGACGTATGGTCGCAAATAGGGCCGCTCGCGGTTTCCCCTAGAGGGTAAGGATAGACGAGAGAAGGCGCGTGTGGTCGCGCACTGCGGTGGGACTCTTGCACACGTCAATTTTCTCGGGTCTCAAACTGAGACGGTGTGGCAATGGCTAGAAGGAGCTACATACCCGTGAGGCCACTTGACACCCCCTCATCTCATCAACGGGCAGTCGCGTGAGCCGAGGAATGTGCGATGCTCCAAGCTGCGCTGACAACGGCGGCGGGGTAGCGACCCTGCAGAGGTAGAAACCGTCAGCTTTAGCCGGGGGATGCCCTGAGAAGCCGATGATTGCCGCTGCGCGGTGCTGCTCGAATCTGACCCGACAACTGATCCTGTATCGGCGCCTGCGGTCATCAATCCAAAGTATAGCAGCTTTTCTCTGAGCAAATCAAGGCTTTGCTATTGGGATAGCTAAGTGTGCTCGAGATATCGATATTGATATCGATATTCCATCTGGGGTATCAAATATGCAAGCTGAACACCTTTCAGTGAAAGCACGGCCAGGCTCGGCTTGGACAGGAGACAGCAACATTAGACGAGCTAGAATAAAAAGAAACCGCCCAAAACGAGAATCGCTGCAAAACCCCGACGAACAAGCAATGCGACAGAGAAAGCGTGATGAGATGTATGATGTGATAATGACATGAAGGTCCATGCAGCCAACCGCCACAGTGTCAGTGGTGCTGCTCGTCAGACTCCTTCTTCCGCCTACTCGGAAGAATCATCTCCAATGCCTCGTCAGCAGCAGTAGCGCGGGCGCTCGAACCCGCCTCGCCAAACCCGCCCACAAGCGAGGAGGCGCCGCCCATGGGCGAGTCCCGCATGACGACCCAGTGTCGACGCATGGCCTCGGGCCTGACGAGCAGCTCGAAGCCGGCGAGGAAGCAAAAGCTGATCTCGAGGCGCGTCAGCTCGGCGACGCTGATGCCGCCGACCTGGGCCACGCGGCGGTGCGGGTAGCTACGGTCCTCCAAGGCCTTGGTGGCGACGCGTAGGGCCGCCAGCAGCAGGCGGTGGGCGTTGCGGCGCGTGACGGCGATGGCGCGGTCGTCGACGGCCAGGCGCGTGATGTAGACCGACGCCGCCAGGTACACGGCGGGACTGGCCGGGCAGAAGCGGTGCAGGCGCTGCAGGTAGTCGCTGATGCTGATGGGCGGCGGGTTGCGGCTGTAGAACTTGCGCGTGATGGCGCTGTGCTGCACGTTGACCGGCTGCTGGTTGGCCCCCACCACCACGTACGGCTCCGGCGACGAGGGCGGCGGCGGCGCGTTGCGGAGCCGGATGCCATCCATGTCTGCGGCTTCTTGTGAGGCGTTGGTCGCCGCAGCAGACTGGTGGTGTTGTGCCGAAGAGCGCGCAGCCGCCGCCGCCGCCTCGGCCTCTGCTTCGAGACGCATGCGCACCAGTGTGCGCTCCGAGTGCGAGCGCACAATGTCCTTCTTCTCGGCGTCCATGCCGCGCATGTGCGGCGTCTCGGGCTTCTCAGGGGCGGGTGAGGGTGGTATGTCTCCGGTGAGGTGCACCAGGGCTTCGACGCCGTCGCAGAGCAGCTGCAGCGCAGCTAGGGCGGGGATTCGGAAGATATCGGCAGGGAGGTCGCGGAGGGAGGTCCCGGTGCCGGCGCCGTATTGGCCGGCGCTGGATGGACTTGCGACGGCTGATGGTTCTTGATCTCTTGCCAGCCCCGGGTCTGAGGCTGGGTTCGGTGGTGGCGGAGGCTCGCTGGGAGCGGGTGAGTGTGGGTTCGGCTCGTGCGATGGGGGTAGCGCCAGTGTGGCCGTGCCATCGCCGGACGCTGGGGCGTGAGACATGACCGAGGCCTCTTTACCGCCCCCGAGTAGGTAGTCGTCGTCTTGAATCCCTTCCGTCGAGTTGTCCTGCCCCTTCAGCTGGGTATTATTGCCCGTACTCCGCCTTTCCCATATGATTCTTCTGTTTATCCGTTTTTCCTATTCTTTGTTCTTATCTCCCCCGGGGACGGGCGCCTTGGGACACGCGGACCGGCTCACTCGAGGCACAGGACGACAAAGAATGGATATAAAACAAAATGGCACGATCAAGGCCAGGGTGGTGGCTCCGAGAGGTCGTTCAATTTTCGTGTCTCCACCTTCCATCGTCTCGCGGGCTTGACTCTGTTCTCGTTCCGCTTTTCCCAGCTACGAGTCGGGCCTCGGCGCGGTGTCGTTGGGCCGTCTCGCCGGGGTGGAGCGCGTCGGCGTCGGTCTGCGAGAGTTGAGTCGGCGGTATCGCGTGGAAACGGACGGGGGCGGGGTGAAGCGGCTCTCTTATGTTTATCCGGGACGACGCTGGCGTGCTGCGTATGTAGGTACGGCGCAAGGAAAAGGCTCGTATTGTGGAAGGCTGTGATGATCACGAGAGAGAGAAAAATGGGATCGCCGAGCCTCCGCTCGAGATTCCCAGAATGCGGGGCACACTGGCAGGGGGCGCGGGGCCTGGGCCAGCGCCGACCAAACGCCAGCAGGGGATGGCTACAGGTGACAGCCACGCACGGGCTGGCTGTAACAGGAGATCAGAGAAGCTGCAAGGAAACAGTGAATGGGAAAGGCAAGTTTGGTGGTCTGGTCTTCCTGTCGGTTGATTCTGCTTGCCAGCCCGGCAATAATTTATTTCGCCACAAGCCTTTTTCCAGTCGCCGATCTAAACTCAAGTGTGGTCGATCCAGATGCCTGGGCATGGATAACGCAAATCTCTCCTGCCGCCGACGCAAGAGGGCGAGTTTGGCCTTGGAACGTATGATCAGGGTGACAGCAAGGCACGATGGAGGGACAAGAGTTTCGTAGCACGGCAGGCCCAGTGGTCGCTCGCTTGGGTAGCGACTTGGCGGGCGGCAGCTCGACGAGGCAACTGTCGAACGGAATTGATTTCCGCGGCATCTGCGCCTGCTTTGAAATAACAAGAGGCGACTGCAAGCAGCCGGACCCTGCGTCCTGAAGTCCGAAAATAGCACCCCGAATGGGATCGATATCACGACGAAAATAAAGAAAGGTCAATTCTGGCCATTGACCTCGACAGATCTGAGCCGACTGCCCACATGCATCATGCGCTGAATGCCGCCCCAGGCCTGCCACGCTGGCGCCTGGGTCCTGCAGGGTCCAGTCACGAGATGCCGTCTTGGCTTTGTTGCCTTGCTGGCTTCGAAAGTGTCCACATTCCGGGCTGTTTTCGCCTTCTTTCGGCCCTAGCCGATGCCCGGAGCTGGAACTATCGTTGCTGGTTATAGGTGTTTGTAGCTGGCGCCTGTAGCAGGGCGTCACGGGAGGCGGATTTTCAGAACACCAGCATGACCGAAATGCATAGCAGTCCAACTAACGGACCTAATACCACTTAACCAAAAGGATGCAACCCGATTTGACCATGAAACACTTAACAACACTCTCCCCCCTCTGGACTACCTGTAAATATCTATTTCAGCTGCCCGGAACGACCTTGCAGTCCACCACAGCCGACTGGCCTCCCTTCACAGCGGCGATGGCGTCCTTGAGCACCGCCTCGAACTCGTCCGCCTTGCTTACCCGGGCCGCAAACAAATCGCCGTCGGCCGCCGCCTTTGCGATGCCAGAGTAGTCCGGCACGGGGTCGAACGAGATGTTGAGCTCCTCGTTGGTCGCCTTTGATGCCTCGCCGTCCGGATGGACCAGGAGCAGTGAGCGCTTGGGTGCGTTCCAGCCTGTGTGTAGAGGGCAAAGTTAGATGCTAGGCCAGTATAGATAGAAAATGGCAGGAGGTAGTAGGACATACCCTTGTTGTTCAGAATAATCGTCAGCACCGGGATGCCGTACCGCTTCGCGATCCAGTGCACACTAGCCGGCACGCTGAACAGGAACGTGCCGTCGGCAACGATCTGGCAGACAAACTTGCCGCCGTTCTTGACGCCGCCGCCGTGCTCCAGGTCGGTGGCGAGCTTGATGCCCAGCGCGCCGCCGCCGGACCAGCCGAGCCCGCCGCCGCCGCAGTTGATGAACGACCCGGGGAGCGTCGGCTGCAGGCCGTCGCACACGAAAATGGTATTGGTCACGGCCTCGACCGCCCAGATGGTGTCGTCGGGGCACATCCGCCGCAGGGTTCGGCACACATAGCCCGCGCCAAACGTGCCGTCTGCGTGCGGCTTCGACCGCGTCTCGATGGCCGCCAAGAGGTCCGCGTGGCTGCGCCCCAGCGCTTCCCAGCGGGCCGCGGCCTCGGGGTCCGGCCCGCGGGGAAGCTCCAGCTCGTTGTTCTTGACGCGGCACGCGATCTGGCGCACGGCCTCCAGCGAGTCCGCGCGGTACCGCTCCGTGGCGTCGATGTAGTGCACCGGCATCATCTGCTTGAGCGGGTCCGAGTCGATGTGAAAGATCTTTGCGTCCTTGCGCGGCCGGCATAGCGTCGGGATCCAGGGCACGTCGACGTCGAGCGCGATGATGACGTCGGCTGCCTCGATCTCGGGCGAGACGCCGTACCGTACGCCGAGCCAGGCACGGTGGTCGGCCGGGAACGACATCTCGCTGCCCGCCGTGTCCAGCACGCGCAAGCCCCGCACAATCTCAGCCAGGTAGACCAAGGCGGCGGGGACCTCGTGGTTGCGCGCCGCGTACCCGGTGATCAGCAGCGGCGACTTTGCTTTGGCGAGCGCCTCGGCGATGCGGGCGACCGCAGGCTCGGGCAGCGCGCCCAGCTCGACGGGGCCCCAGTGGCGCTGGTCCAGCTCGTAGGGCTTAATGTCCTCCTCCATCACCTCGCGGGCGCCACAGAGGTAGACGGGACCCTGCGGGTGGGAGCGGGCAAACTGCAGGGCCCGGCCGACCATCTGCTTCACGTTGCGGCCCGTCTTGAGCTCGGCCGTGTAGCGACAGTACTGGGCCACGATCTGCTTCTGGTCCGGAACGTCCTGCACCCAGTGGATGAACTCGGTGCGTGACCCGCGCATCTCGCCCTCGATCGTGAAGGGCGACAGGCCCGCGAAAACGAGGACGGGCGCCCGCCCCGCCGACGCGTTGTGTACGGCCGCGCCCAGGCCCTGGGTGCCCACGTCGACGTGCACAATGACGCACTGCGGCTTGTTGGTCAGGCGAGCGTAGCCGTCGGCCATGGACATGGCGACCATCTAGAATCGCGAGACGAGCGCAGGTACGTGTGTTAGAGTGCCAGGCTTTGTTGCAGAGTCACATGAGGGCAATCCCACTTGCCTCGTTAGGACATGTGATGATCTTGGGGAACTGCCCCTTCTTCTCCCTCGTGCCCTTGACCATGGCCTCGATGATGCTGGGATGGTCCGAGCCCAGGTTCACGAAGCAGTGGGTGACGCCGGCCTCCCATAGCGCCTCGAAGAAGGCAAACGACGTTGTGTACATCTTGTCTGAGGCTTCCGAGGCTGTCGAGAGCGATCGAGTGCTGCCGAGGCTAGATAGCGCCTTGCTCGTAAAGGGCTCTGGGACGGCCCAATGGCGGGAGGATTTATGCGTCCTGGAGGGGACAGACTGTAGTTGTTGGCTACCGTGTTCGCGATCCTCTACGCTCGGGGCTTTATTTGCGTATCCATGCCGGCTGCCGAGTACAACCCGGGGTGCTAGCGACGCAACAGCACAGCTAACCGGTGGTAGCTGCCGGCACCGCACTCGGGCGAGAAGAAGAGGGGGTGACAGTGGGGTCGATCTTAGGACGCGCATCTTTTCGATCCGCACAATCGAATCGGGTCTGGCTTCCGCGTGGGGGTGGCTTCTCACTCCCGTCCCCTCCCCTTCAGCTGACGTATCGGCGTCCTGCTCGGGCAATCCTCGGTGCGTCGTAGTCGGCTATAGAGCTTGAATTGCCGACGAATGCCCGGTCTCGGACCCTCGCAAGCGGAGGCGACGGCAACGGGTCCGTGGAGGGTAGGCACCTTGGCTCCCCGATCAACTCCTGTCTTCTCAGGAGCCAACTCGGCATCCAGTACGTGGTCGATGTGGTCAAGCTCCACCGTTCAGCCAGGAGACAAAGGTGTTGTTATTATACACGCAATCAGGAATGCTGTGGGGGGAGACGCGCATTCGGCCGCGGCATTGGCTTTATAGGGAGGCAAGCTGCGGATCTCGGCTTTGTTGGCGAACCTGGGCAGGACCATGCCCAGCCAGGATGGAATCGGGAAGCCACATGACGGCTGATCTTGGAGCGGAGCGCTTGGTCGCGGGGAAGGACTGGTGCAACGAGCTGGATACGCGGGTATGCGTGATGCCGGACAAAGCATTCAAGGTCCCGTGCTCTCGTTCCGCGGGAACCGGGGCTCAACTGGGGAACAATAGTGCGGGGGTACATCGGCGACCGAACCCACACCTTGGTTGACAGGCCAATACGTCCCTTGTGCCTCTCTACCATCCACCCATCTTCCCCTGATATGAGGACATGGAGGAATCCTGGCAATTCCTGAACGAATGGGCATTCTTTCGGCATGCGGAAACCACGTCCGTTGCAGCTCGGCCGGCGCCCAAGCTAGCTTATGCGGACGGACTTTGTAGTGCCAACTGGAATGCTGGTTTTGGCTAGCTGCGTCCTAGAGCGGCTACCCTCGGCTGTAAGATCTGAGATCAGGTTCAGGGATCGGGAGACGGTGAATTGCTATCCAACCGCGGCGCTTGCTGTTAGATAATTCTTATATCATTCCAATCTGACGGGAACCAAGGTCTAGCGGCTGTACACCGCATATCAAGTTGTCTTTGCTGGTCGCCCTCAGTTGGATGGTGGTCAGAACCGAGGGCTTCTCCGCCGTCCTGGGAGCGGTTCAGGTTACCGTCGCTTACTTGCTCCACGACAGGACAACTACCTCGAGACGGCTCTTCGAAACGACGGCGCACAACGGCGTCACAATGCACGACAAGCAGACGATCGCCAGGCAACATGGTCTCGAACCCGACCGCTGTCACATCTCCGCCATATTGTACCCCGCTCCCTTATTCCCCGCCCTCCCTCGGAAAGCTAAAACCTGACAGATGTCACCCGAGGTTGCCATATCACGGTGGTGCGTGTAGGCCATATCGCATGACGGTCTTCTTGCCGACTTGGCCGACGGCCGGGTGAAGTGTCACGCCAATTCGCGCCCTCTTCGGCGTCGAGAGCTGCACCCTCCTGCGACACGATCCGGCTAGGCATAAGATCGAGACGTCCCATGTTCATGTCATGCCCTGCGCCACGGTCACGCTGGGCAACGCGTCCATCTCGAAGCATTTTTCCTTGATGCTCGCTATCCAAACCCGTCCAGACAAGGCGCATAGGGCGCAACGAACAGCAGTAGCCCAATAATAGCAGGCATCGACATCAAGCGGAACACCAGCGACCAGCTCATAGCGGCCCTGAGGCTCATCCGCGTTTCACGAAGCAGCACGTGCCAGTGCCACCCGCCGTGTGGAGATTCACAGCAGGAATCGCAGCATCGGCACCTACGCGAGGCCTTTGGCTGCCTCGCACAGCATGCCCGACGCACACAGGTAGAGCGACAAAACGACTCTCAGCTTCTTCTTTGCAAGCCTTGGCGAGTCACCGAACGTCCCGTCGCGGCGCGAGCATATCTTCGCCCAGCATAGCCAGTCACTATGGACAGAGCCGAGCCGAGAACAACAAGTCCCGTCGGCACCCAGCTTCGGGATGGACGGCGATTGACGGTCAAGCACGAATAGCACGGCCGCCGGGTGTGTTGCGGCCAACGCAGCCCGACCAGTATACTTGGCGGATGGCACATCTTTATCGTGATCTCGGTCGACAACCCTCGGGCTCAACTTGTCAGCGCCCTCCCCAGCACGATCCTGCCCATTCAGGACCACTGCAAGGCTGTATCCTCAACCAGAGAGTTCCCTTGCGTGACACGCAACAATTGTGCGTGCGGAGTTCTCGTCCGCCATGGGCTCGATATAGGCAACGGCCTTCCCTTAAGCTCCGACGGACGAACGAGATCCCAAGCTGTCACGGCTGTTTCCCTTAGGCATGCGTATGCCGTGCGCCGCGGATTAGACGGCGCATTGCACTACCCAGGCACTAAAGCTCACTAGACCCGTCAAGGCGCTCGAGATGACACCTCGACACGGAAGACTCCGAAGTACAGCAGCCACTGACTCCTGGAGAAACGAAATCCTTCCATGCCCACGACAGATGGTTCAAAGCTTGTTGTTGGAATCCAGAGTGGAGGACTCCCATACAGACAACCTCCCAGCCACAGGGGGTCTCGTGACACTGATTTGCATCGAGAGTAGAGCCCTGGTTGCTGGCCCACACGGGCTCTCCTGCCGCCCTCAGACCCAGAGCCATGTTTCTGTGACCTTAGTGGTGACGAAATCTCCCGCGTGATCAACTCTTCCCCAACAGAAGCGCCTAGCAGCCGGAACCTCTGACCGGGCCACCCTAAGCTTTAACCCGACGGCCATCCCAATCTGTAAGGCGTTTGTACAACAACTTCTCCTGGCATAAGATGTCGTTGAGGCCTTGGTCCCTCCGGGGTTGCTCAGACACGATGATAGAATTCTCGCCTATTGTAGTCTTTCCTAGCCGGATGATTTGTTCTTTCTTTTTTCTTTTAGCTCTTTTTTCTCTTCCTTTCTCTTCTTGGCTACACTGGCTATGACACCTGGCCGCCAACGCTCCGCCAGTGGCAGATATCACACCCGAATGGGTGGCAAATGTGAATCAAGGCTTGTCGCTGGAAAGCGTCTTGGATCTTTGGATAAAGGTGTGCAGCACTTCCGTTTAGTCCCACCATAAAACCTATATAAAGTTCCAAACAACTCACATATTTCTTCCATTACGTCAACGCTTCCCTCTGATGGCTAACACACAGCACCTTTCCTAGGTCTGCACTCAGGGGTTTATTACTATCGACTCATTGTATACGTATCCTCAAAAGTCAGCGTCGGAAAATGACACCCAGTCATATCTGTCAACAGTTCACATATCAGCGGCGGTTTACTGATCGTAATTATGCAAGCTATGGCATAGACGGCAATCAATGCTGTTAGGCTTTATTCAGGGAGGCTTGCACCATCTGCTTTGAGATGCATACGCATTAGCAAAGCGCCCAGGTCTCACCGCTCTAGGAGAGATATTGCCTAAAACAGCGCCTTGCAGAGTAACAATACAGCCTATGTTTTCTTCCTTTTTCATTCTTCAAGCATTCAACTGCGCCAAACTTACGCCTGGTACTGCAGTCCCTTCTAAAAGCGGATGGTGCAATCATCCAGGCACACAAAGAATCAGCAAGCTTTTTGAGCACAAACAGCGGATGTCCTTGTCGTGTCACTAGTAGAAAGCCGCACTGCCATCCCGTCCTGGATATTTGTGACGGCCTTCTACTCCCCGCGTCTAGGCGCTCTTCCCCACGTGGCCAAAGTGGCCTGGACTGTGCTGCTCCTGTCACCTGACGCCGACACGCGGAACGCGCACGTCAGTCACCAGAAAGAGACCTAAGTCCAGGCGCACAGATGCATCCCATAAAGCCGCACTACTCACATCCGCACACTTGCGTCATGCCCCGCATTCTTCCTGCGAGAGGACACGCCAAGAAGCCCTCGAAGGCCCTTGCGTTGCATATTCGAGAATGGACGCGTGGACGAATTCCCCGGTGATCCAATGGTCGCGACATGCCAGGCATTTGTTAGCCTTGCCGTCTGAATCTCTATCATCATGACTACCCGCGGCCCCTGGCAGAGCCGTGGCCCAGCCCGAGCCATTTTCCTTGGCCGCTTACACGTCACGGCCTACCCGGAGTGCGTCGTCATTCATGTTGGGATGAGAAGAAACGGGCTCGGTTCTACGTGAGATGAGACGACATCCCTCGCTTATACATACCCAAAGAAAGAATCCTTGGCTGACGGTGGAAGCCAGATACTGGGACTGGGAACCCGGCTTGGTGTTGAAGCGATCTCTTCAGATAATTACCTACCATGGTACCAGGGCCGTACATCGGCTCGGCTCTCCAGGAGGTCATCTGCATGAGGCCTCGTCCGGGCTTCCTCGCTCATCCCAGATCCGCGAGAACAAGAGCCTTGCAGGGACGTCGGCAGCTGTGCCGACACGCAATGTTGGTCACGCACACCGAATCGGGAACCTCGTCCTTGCAACCAGGTCCAAGCGGTCCTGCAAAGGACGGAGCTCCGAGAGGGGACGCGTTTTGCGGCCCGAACTCTAGGCGCGTGGTTCAGAAGCTTGGCCGAGATAGAAGGAGAAGGGACGATGACCTTTGCGATATAAAGCCGGTCAGCAGGCCCCCCAAAAGCTGCCAACCATTCTCGAACACATCAGCACTTGCTGAAGGGCGAAGATCAGGACCTCGAGCCAAGCTCCCCTCTACCTCGTCTTAGAGTACCTCCAGGTGGGCCGTTCCTCCATTGGCGCTTTTCAACAATAGAACAGACATACCCAACACCAAACACCCAACCAAACAACACACAATGCCAGACCTCAACCTGGTCGCCGCCGGGGGCAACGGCCACCTTGCTCTCTCGGCCATCGGGCCCAAAGGCGGCAAGCTCGAGACGCTGGCGCGGGACGCGAACCGGCGCCACGGCATGGGCGGCTTCTTCGCGGCGCGCGACGCGAGCGACGTCTACTCTGCCGCCGAGCACATCACGAGTCCCGTGGCGGGCCCGCTGCTGGAGCACGCGGGGCTCCTCGTCGATGACGAGCTGAGCGCCGACATCACGAGGCCCGTGTCGGTTCTCGACATGGCGTGCGGCACCGGCGTCTTGACGGCCACTCTGCACGACGCCATGGAGCGGTCCGGGCAGCAGGATGCGGACATGGCCAAGATCACCTGCTGCGACATCTCGGAGCCCCAGGTCAGCTGGGTGCGGCGGCGCATCAAGCAGATGGGGTGGCGCAACACTGAGGCGATCGTTGCCGATGCCATTGTGAGTAAATCGTTCCACAGATCCCATCTCCCTTGGCCTTCTTCGCGTGTTGTAGTAAAATTGCCCGATACTGACTGTTTTGCGGCCTAGAAATGCTCTCTTCCGTCGAACAACTTTGACCACGTCATCATCGCCATGGCCCTGATGCTGATCCCTGACCCGCGCAGCACCATCAAGGGTAAGTCACATTCCCTCTCTTTCCGGAGCCATCCCTCTGTACATTAGACCGCTAATCAGTGCAACCTCGGCAACAGAGTGCATGCGCATGCTCAAACCCGGCGGCAAGTTCTCCTTCTCGACCTGGAAGATCGAGGGCTGGGTGCCCGACACGCGCGACGCCATCGCGGCCGCCAACCTGCCGGGCAACCCCTGCTGGCCACAGGACTCGGACGAGCTGGTTGCGGCCTGGGCCATGGGCCCCTGGCACCGCGAGGGCTTCGTGGAGCGGACTCTCGAGGCGGCCGGGTTCGAGGACGTGCGCGTCGAAGTGGTGACGCGCCACATCGTCATCGAGAACGCGGACCACTTCTGCCACATCTGGCGCGCCTTCGTCGCCGTCGTCACGCAGGCGTACTGGACCGAGCGCCAGCGGGAGCAGTGCCTGCCGCTCGTCGAGCCGGCGTTCCGCAGGTTCCTGAACGCCAAGTACGGCGAGGGCATGCCTTTCACTGTCGAGCGCACTGCCATCATGGCTTCGGGTCGCAAGCCCATGAACTAGGTGAGCAGAGGCTGGAATAACAGCCAGCAGCAGTGTGATGGTTGGCAGTTTGTATCGTATCAGAGGTTGTGCTTTTGAGGAGTCATGGAGATTTGCTGTACTTCCGAGACGCATGCGTCTGAGTGTAATATTGGAACAATGGACTTGTTAATTTGAGTGTTTTCCTGCTTTGATCTTCTGGCCTGGCTTGTTATGCAGTTGTTCTGCCGAGTGATTGAACAGGTTGGTGCCTATCTAGGTAACTCTATGGATAAAACAGCAGCGCGGCAATGAGTGCTTTGGAATCGGCCCCGTCTAACGAGTGAGGGAGGAAGTGCTTGCCTCGTTCTTCTTCGACAGAGACCAAAAAAGAGTCAAAAAGGGCAGATAGCGAAAAGAATGTTTCTATAGCGCGAAGACCCAGAAAGAAATGTCGACCCAGCAAATCCACATAGCCAACGGACATCCTTATACCAAAAACAAGTGCTCCCCACAGGTATGCTGTGTGACCCTGAGATTTTAACGACTAGGACGGGCGGGGGCGGCAGAAGGACGCGGAGGAGGAGTCCCAGAAGGCGTACCAGAGCGACTGCCAGTCGGCTTGACAGGCGGCGTCCCAGAAGCTGCCCCAGGGTGACTGCCGGTGGGCCGGGCGGGAGGAGTTCCCGAGGGCGGAGGGCTGCTGAACCGTCCGCTGGGAGTACCGTGGGTGTTTGTGCTGGTGGCTTGAGGAGCAGCGGTCCTCATGGGCGGCCGGGCCCGGAGGCCGGGGGGCCCGGTGGGCGCAGCACGGCGTTGGACATTGGTTTCGTGGCCCTCACAGCTCCCGGCGATCTCGCCGTCGCCGTCACCTTCTACATCGCGGGCGCAGTGCGGAGCAACCTCGCCCTCCGCACCATCGCGGGCACCAAGGCCCTTTTTGGGGAGCTTGTCGCTGGTGCCAGTGACGTTGTGCTTGTGGAACCCGCGGTGTCCGGGGTGGGTTCCATTGTGAATGCCGAAAGTCCCGTTGTGCGGCCCGTGGTGGGTGCCATTGTGCGCGCCGAAGGTGCCATTGTTCGCATGGTGTGTGCCATTGTGAGGAGGCTTCCATTGGTGACGGGAGAGGCCGATATTTTTCAGGATGTTCTTGAGCCGTTCCAACGGGGCACCCTCCGCGTACGACGTGATGGCCCGCGCACCGCAGGATCCGTAGTTGCTTTGACATCCCTCGCCACAGAAGCTGACGCTGGAGCCACTGTTGGGGAAGCAAAGACGGTGCGTCAGCTTTCGGTACCATGTATTTTCATGCAGGGGCTGGTTATAGAGAATGGTTTGGGGACTCGGTTGCGTTATCTTACCAGCGTCCACTGGCGGAGCAGCATTGTCCAAAGGAAGACCCAGTGCAGATGAACCCATTGGCCTTTCCGCAGACCCCGGTCTCGGTCACCTTGCCCGGAGCAACTGCGTTGGAGTGATCTTGCTTGCCCGAGGCCGGATTGGCCAAGACACCGTTAGCCAGGCTCGCCAGGGCGAGAGATGCTGTGATGCTGGGGAAGCGCATGGTGATCCCAGCGGGGCCGTGTTCTTGATGGATGGATGGCGGCAAGGATTTCAGACTGGTGAATCTGGCGATCAATGCCGGGAAGAAAATCCAGTGGCCAACGTCTGTGAAAAGCAGTAGGATCTGCGGGCTGTGAGCGAGAGGCCTGGAGTGCTGGTGTCTTGGAGGGAGGAATCATGGTTTCCTAGAAGCGTGAAGCAGGCTTTTTTTATAGACACGACAAAACATTAGATCACGGAATGCACGAAGGCGGATGAGGATCTGGGCTGGACGGGCAGAGGATGGTTTGCGCTAGTACTGACGGCTATTGTAGACTTGGAAGCGCCACCAAGAGGTTCTGTGCGGAACAAGTGTTGCTAGCGGGGAGGCGTCCAGCCTTCGAGCCCGCCGTCGGTATAGACCCCACAGATGGCGCTCTGGATGGCAAAGGCCGCCGTCGATCCGGGATGGGCCGACGGCCGGCTCGCTCGCACGGACAGCCGGGGGAGCCGGGGTCATCTCGAGGGGGCGCTTTTAGGGCACGACGGGGCCATCGGGTATTGGAATACCGCAGGCTTGTTTGCTCCGACACACAGCCACTGTCGGCAGTGGGCTTTTGGCGGAGGGATAGTGTTGTCGGTCGGCCAAAGGTCTGGGTCTCACGAGCCGCGATGGGAGAAGGGAGACGATCGAGGGCGGATCTTGGCACCTGTGTGGAATCAAATCATGCTGTCGTCAGCAGTTAGCCTCGGCGGCCATCGTCTTTTCGGCCGGCACGATGAGGCAGGCCAGAGTGCTGCTAGGCATATGGACAAGTGGCCAGGTATCGATGTATGTGGGAGTTTTCCGACATCGATCTCCAGGTAGGACAAATTTTCGCTACGTCCTCGTTTCGTCGGTCAAAGGATTGGCCTCGGCTCGCAACAAGCAAACAAATAACCCATAAAAAATGTGAGCCCTACTCCCATCTACCACCACGACTTCTAACCGAAATCGACGCCTTCGCTCGCCTCCATCTTCTTTAATTGACGGAACGTGGATATGCGGTTGAATGAGGGCAATGGGAACGACAAAACGCAGCCAACGCTGGGCACCCACATATCCAGACGTGGTGAATTCACCTGGCGCCAATACAATATCCTCCCAATCAGCTCTGCAGAAGACACAGCTTCAGCTGGTGATTGCCCGTGGGTCTGAACTGAAAATTACAACATTGAGATGGACAACATGTGATCAAGACAACGGCTATGCCGGGTCAAGTGTAATTAGCTTGGTTCCCGTTGACAACAGTTGAGGGTGTGAGCGAGCCTCGAGGCAGGAGTTTATTACAGACTGTGATATCCTCGCAAACGCGAACCTCACCCTAATTACATAATAAGAAGGTATCTACATGTACATCGACTGCTCTAGTAATCACGTCTTGCCGTAAAAACTACAGTCCACGTCTCGTCGATGGAAACCAGCCCATTCAAAGTTATCACCTTTTGACCGAACCAGTCAGACGGCAAGTGTCCCTACTGCAAGGCGGGCAGGTTATAGCCTCCTACGATCCTAGAGGCGATGGCTCATGGCATTAATGAATCCCTCGGCTACTTTTCAACACTGGAGTTGTCCCTGCTTATCACCGTGGCGCCGGAGTGCTACTGTGAATCACCACTGGGAAGAGCATTTGTTGCCCCGCATAAAAGTGGGAGTTGTTTGAGGTATGGCAAGGCTTGTTCCTGGCCCAGAGGGAGCCATCCAAAGATAGATACCTTCCTACGTTGTTGGCAGTGAAGCTCGCATGGCGGCCTTAGCGTGGGGATAATGCCCGACTCGTAGCATGGGCCCGTAATATTCCCGACGACTGCCCGGGTTCGTGGACGCTTATCTCGGGGCCACTTACGGCTGTCCGCCGCCCCCACACGGGATGTGCCGGGGCGCTGGGGCTTACTGAGCACCGGCAGTGTTTAAAACGTTCGGTGTCTCGATTACCGGATCGGCATTTGGTCTGCTCGGGAACTGGTGGACGGCTATCCAATCTGATGCAGGCTGGCGGTCAGAACCCGAGGACAAACAAGCGGTGCTAAGGGTCAGCCGCAGAGATGGACGTCACAGCCAGCACTCCAACTGGGACGGGGTCCAAGGGTGGAACTCGCGGGGACTCGCGGGGACTCGTGCAGCTTCATTACTGGCTATCCTGCTCTTATCCGAGATACCTTGATGCGACCTCGAGCGGGGCGGCCAGACCGCCGAGTGTGCCTCCCCTCCCGGCTCGAGTCTTCGGGATCTCCAGACTCCGCTGATCGGCGCGGCGGACATACACCATCGGGCTTCGACCCGCCGGCAGGATAAGTGATGACGACAAATGACCGCAAGGAATCAGACCGCGTTCGCGTAGGAAACAGGTTTGGTTCTAACCAAATTCGCCAATCAACGGGTCTGCCACGCTTTCCAACAACAACTCGCGCAAAAAAAAAAAAAAGTCCCAGATTTTGTTTTATTCCATCCCGACTAGCAATTTAACGTTAAAAGTTCGCTTAAAGGCTTGTACAAGGACAAGTGCCGGGGTTGGGATTTGTGCCGGCACAATCATGGGCGCCGGCAGGGGCACGCTTGGCCGGCCTGCCTGCCTGCCTGCTTGCCTACCTGATCTGCCTGGCTCCGGCCATACCACCGACGGCACGCCCACGGGCAAAGGACGGCGAGGGTGGTGGGCGAGGAATCAGCGACGGCCTTTTTCCGGTCGACTTGCCACATATTCAATGCCCGTTCGTCGGTGTTGCCGGCGCAATGCTACCTAGGTACCTACCTGCCTATGATCGTCCAATGCATGTACGACGACACGACTCGCACACTCGTTTCGTTTCGTTCCATAGGTACGGTACGCTGACAAAGTCCTCTACGGTTTCCAGGCTGGCGGGTGCCAGGAAATAGACCCCTTTCGCTTAGGATATAAACGCCCCACGGTTTGAAACGGAAAATCACTAGCATCCAAACGAAACCCCCTAACAAATCTGTTGTATCATCGCAAATACGAGTTGGCGAGTGGTTAGTTTCAATTAACGAAACGCTGTTCCGTTTAGCACACCCTGGGGCCAGACAGATTTGCTAGGCGATCACGATGGTGTGGATCTCGGTGACTTTCTGTTTTGGGCCAAGGGGCGTCTTCAGTACATGTGCATACACATATCCCAAGTGAGGGTGGGTGGGTCTATCTCCAGCGGTCGGTCTTCGCCTCCGTCATATCGCGGGGGAGCGCGTCAGTCACCACGGGGGATCTGCGAACGGGCCACGGTATCAAGACCCAGGTGCGTGTTAGAGACCCCGGCCGGTCTCGGTTGGTGCGAAGGCGCGCGCCTGTCCGAGGCCGGTGGGTTGCCAAGTATCCCACGCAACGCATCTGGATACCTAACAACTTCTATAAGAGCCAGAGGGGTCTCCTACCCTCAGCAACTCTCCCACTAGTTCGTCAGAGGTAGACCATACGGCCGGGTCTGCTACACGCGCCTCTACTTTTGCCATACGTCGTATATATAACATATCCACCCCTTCCCTCCTGTGGCCGGCTGCTGCTTCGGGTGTCACGCAAGCTACTCTGTGCAATAAGCCTTATAAAGACGCCCGCAAGTTCTCCCCCGAAAAAGGCCCCTCGAGTTCCAAGACTGCAGGCATTCTGTCGCTATGCTGCTGCCGGAGCTGCTCCGTTCTGGGATCCATGCCCTTCGAGGGCCATATCTGGTCCCGGCCGTGCTGGGGGCGGCGTTCCTTTGCGTCGTTGCCTCGTACGTGGCGACCTACCGCCGCCTGCGCCACTTCAAGGGGCCGTGGCTCGGCCGCTTCAGCAGCCTGTGGATGCTGAGCCGGATCCCGCCCGGCCGGCAGGGTCCCATCTACGGGGACGTGATGCGCAAGTACAACCCGGACGGTCCCTTTGTGCGCGTCGGGCCCAACGACCTGGTCACCAACTCGCCCGACGTGATACGGCGCATGAGCGGCGCGCGCTCCACGTACAAGCGCAGCGCCTGGTACCACGCCGTCAAGTTCAACCCGTACGGCGACTCGCTGCTCAGCCAGACGGACACGGCCGTGCACGACAGGCTCAAGGCCAAGATGTCGTTTGCCTACAGCGGCAAGGACGTCCCCGGCCTGGAGGGTCTGGTCGACGAGCAGCTCGCCTCGCTCGTGGACCTGATCCGCCGCAACTACATCAGCAAAGACTACGACGAGGCCGCCGGGGCAGCGTCGTACAAGCCCATGAACCTGAACAACGCCATCTCCTTCTTCACCCTGGACGTCATCGGCCGCATCTCGTACGGCAAGCCCTTCGGCTACCTCGCCGCCGACAGGGACGTCAACAACTACCTGGGCATCCTCAAGCTCAGCATGCGCACCATCGTCGCCAGCTGTGACATTCTGCCACTCCAGGCCGTGTTCCTAAACCCGCTGTTCTTGAAATACTTTGGGCCCAAGACCACCGACAAGGAAGGGTTGGGTTGTTTGATGAAGTGGGTTGACGCCAATAGTCCCGCAACATATGTCTCGCAGAGTATCTGACCTTTTTTTTCTCCTCTCTTTTTCCAGGATCGCCCAGGATATCGTCACAACCAGATATGGGCCCGACGCCAAGGACTCGGACGACATGGTCGGCTCTTTTATCAGGCATGGCGTCACCGCAGAGGAGTGCGAACAAGAGGTGCTGCTCCAAATCCCTGCCGGCGCCGACAGTACGGCAGCTGGGATAAAGGGCACCATCATGCTGCTCTGCCAAAGCCCGTTTGCGTACCGCCGGCTTCTCCAGGAGATTGACGAGACCGTCCGGGCCAACGGGCTCGGGGACCATCAGACGATATCGATGGAGTTGGCAAAGACGCTTCCTTATTTGCAGGTAATTCTTGACTGCAACAGATCCAGCAACTACTACTACAAAAAGATGTGATGTATTAACAAAACATACCAAAAAAAAAAAAAAACAGGCCGTCATCTACGAGGGTATTCGCCTCACCCCACCCTTCACCGGCCTCCTGATGAAGGAGGTGCCCGAGGGCGGCGACACGTTCGACGGAGAATTCGTGCCGGGGGGCACGCGCATCGGCGTGGCCATCGGAGCCGTGCTGCTGCGCGAGGACCTGTTCGGCAAGGACGTGCACATGTTCCGCCCCGAGCGCTTCCTCGAGTGCGACGAGGCCACCAGCACCCGCATGCGCCAGACTGTCGAGCTCGTCTTCGGCTACGGCCGCTGGATGTGCGCCGGCAAGAACATCGCCTTCATGGAGCTCAACAAGGCCTACTTTGAGCTCTTCCGCCGCTTCGACATGCAGCTCGTCAACTCGAGGAGGCCGGGCCGCGAGGTCACCCTGAACCTCGTGTGGCACGAAGACCTGTTTGTCAAGGTGACAGAGAGGAAGTCTATTGTTTGAGTATTGGGGGAGCTTTAGACCCGACGCATCACCGTCAAGGAGAGATGCAGAGGAGAATGCCTGTATAACACCAAAGTAGCCGCATCCAGTGAGGAGCTGGCATTGCCACTCGTTTTTTTTTCTTTTGTTTTGCGCCTACCTAACCATTTTATTTAATAAAAACGACGCAGAAGCCAAACCGGGGTCGTCCTGAAGTTCACTGAGCCGAGCATGGTCGAACACACAAAATGGCATTGCGATATCGGTGGACTTATAAATGGTTCCGCCCAGGTAAAAAAAAAGCCTTGGCCAAGTCCGGGGAGTTCGGGTTTACAGGCACTGTGGCTCACGGCACCCGGCCAGGTTCACCAGAAGATGCAGATTTTGTATTCTATCAATAAAAATGAAATATTACCTCTCCTGCGCCAGCATTAGCCAATCTGTCTGCTACCAAAAAATATCTGCTACCAAGAAAAACCGGAGGGGAAAGAGGGAGGAGGACCGCCACCACCACCGCCGCCATTGCTACCATCGCCGCCTCCGCCACCTCACAGCGGCGAGCTGGGCGGCGGCGACGGCGTGACCGCCATGTCGGCCACAGCTGTTGGCAAAGTGCCCCAGGCCGACCGGCGGACCGGCGGCGACGGAACTCCCCAGGTCCCGTCGGGCCCGTCGGGGATTTCGGGAGGATGACCTTGAGCCTCCTGGTCGGCGGCATCGAGCGACGGGACGATCGCGCTAGGCGGAAGATACGCAGTCGGCCGAGGCTGCAGAGTACCGTAGGGGGCCCAAAAGTACAAGTCGAGGTTGACGTTGCTGTAGTGCGTGCCATAGCCATACGAGCACTCGCAAAAGTACCAGTAGCCGCACGTGAGGTTGCAGGCCTCACACGTGTACAAGAAATTGCGGTCGCCGAACTGTGTGTGCCCAGGAATCTCATCAGCAGACGTTTTCGGGGGGCCGACCGGAAGTTGTGTGTGTGTGTTTTGTGGGAGAGAAAAGCCGAGGTCGGAAAGGTAGCACTTACATGTAGGTATCCGTCATTGTTTCCAAAGTAGCCGTTCAGGTCGAGCTCCGACTTGACGTAGACGGCGCTGTCCATCGTCTCCGGGCAGAGGGGATGACCGTTGAGGCACATGCAGCTGAGCAGTGTGTTTCTGTACTCCCTGGGGTCCGTGATGACGATGGTGCAGTTGCGGCACGTCGCCATGTAGCCAGTCGTCCAGTCGCCGGGTACTGGGGCCCTGGGCGGGATGGGCCGCTCCGGAACCACGGTCTGAGGAATGCATGGGTAATCGAAGGTTGGGTAGGCAGCCGACCAGCTGGAAGTGGTGGCGACCGACGGAGACGGCATGACGCAGAGATCGGCAGCGGCGTCGTCAAGCGTCGTGACGGCGCGAGGCGCATTGGTGGCGTGAAGCGTCCCGGCAGCTCCTGCGAGGACAGCCGCGAGCGTGAGAAGGATGGAGGTACGCATCTTGAGAGACGAGTGCGTGGGAAAACGAGGCTGCTTTGGCAGCAGAGACAGTGGAGCGCAGATAGAGGACGCAACAGAGATGGCGTAGATGGAGTAGGTGTCGGCTCGAAGGTGATCGAATCCGGGGAGGTCGTCCGCCATCCACCTCCGCAGAATATGTGGACTGTGTTGGGACGGGGTGATGGGAGTTGTGTCGTGTGAAAGGACAAGCGCGGACTGCGGCGAAGAGCGCCCTTGGTTTTGTTTCCGTTGTCTGCGCTGGAGCCGAGGCTGGCCGGGGAACGGGACGGCGGCCCCTTCCCTCACAGACAGCTGCGCCGCGTTGAGTCTGTCAGTGTCGCCTGTACGCGGGCACTCCTTCCTGATCCAGCTCCGCCATCGTTTGTTGGGCGTCCCATCGTGGCCACGTGCGGGTTGCTCTGCCGGGGCTCTCGGAGCACCGGCAGCCAGCACGGTAAGGGAAGTGGTGAGGCCTAGAGCGCAACCGCCAGCCCAAACATGTTAGGGAAGAGGTTCTGAGCAATTCAGTGCCTTTCTTGTTGCTCTGAGACGACACCTCCTGCCTTCTGGTGCCTAGATGCCTGCTAAGAACCCGGTTGGCAAAGGCAAGTGCCGCCAACCGCCGGAGACAACGCGCCAGACCCAGCACGCACAGCAGCCGTCATCGCGAGCCTCTCAGCAGCAGCAGCAGCAGCGGGCGTCCATTTCGGTGTCTCCTTCCAGGAATGTCCAACTTGGCGAGGCAAAGGCGGATGCAGCACGACGGCCGAGGTTCTGCTCCTCGGCCAGCGAGAAAGCTTGTGCCTCTCAAGGCGAGCACCAATGATTAACCGAGGAGGTTTTGTGAACCGCAACAGGACAGAACGCTGAAATCGAAAACCCCCTGCACAGTCGGCTGTGCTCCCAGCAAGGAATTCCTCCGGTTTTGTTGGCTCGGTGGCTTCCGTCGGACGTCCAAGGGCGATACTTGGGTAAACAGGTGATTGAGCTGCAGAGTACCGCCCGCGAGTATTCCACGCTGGCAGCCAGACGCAAGATCCAGACCTGCGATCTCCCGCTGGTTGCGTAGACCCTTGTTATTTTTTTTTGTCGGAGTTCCTGGCCGGCCGGCAGCTCCAAAAATGAACCTTCCACGCGGGGCTTCACATCGCTGGTTCGGTCTTAGTGGACGGTTGAGGGTACGCTCTTCGTCATGGCCGGGTGTAAACAAGGCCGCGAGTGGACAGCATGCAGAACAGTCTTGTGGCTAAGGGATCTATGCTCGGAGGATCGCGTAGGTAATTATACAACTTCCATGGTTCCCCGCCCCGACCGCCCCAAAGGAGATCCAGCTTTGATTCCAGAGTCCAATTTCGCTGGATGAAGAAATGTCTGCCTGTGTGAAACGAGATGGTCAAGCTAGAATATCCAAGTACCCTCCCGTGGCCACGGAGCCCCTGGATGCGTAACACCACAGCGTTGGCTATCACTCCACCAGACTCGTCCGTATAGATCTGGAGGGTGTCCGTGAATCTGCCAATATTCCCTGCGCGCATCAGAGATACATAAATATGTCCCGGGCCGCCGACAGGCCCTCCACCTTGCAATGATTATAGCGCCCCTCACTCAAACCGCCCCATGAAAGCATCCGCCTTCTCCCACTCACTCCTCATCACCTCTCTCTTGCTCTCGCTGCGGACCTCGAACACGACGGGAAACTTATTGGGCCCCATGAGTATCGAATCTGAGAAGGCAGTGCGCACGCCCGTGTCGACCCGAGGCGCAGGGCTTCGTACGTCAAAGGCCCACAGCAGCTTAGCCGTGCTGAGCATGACGCTCGTCTCGGCCATCTTCTGGCCGGGGCACACCCTGCGGCCGGCCCCGAACGCGTAGGCCTCCCTTCGTCCCTTGTGGTCCTCACCGGCTCCGACACCCTTTTCTTCTTCTTCTTCGCCTCGTTCGTTTGCGTTGGTCTTGCCTCCCTTGGCACCGAACCGGTTTGTCAAGAACCGCGACGGCCGAAACTCGTCCGGCTCGTCGAACTCGTCAGGGTCGTGGTTGATGGCCCAGGTGTTCATCATGACGGCGGTGCCCTTTGGGATGAAGTAGCCCTTGTACGTGTCGTCGGCAGTCGTCGCGTGCGGGATAGCCGTTGTGAGGCCGGGGCGCCATCGCAAAGTCTAATTACGGGGTTAATCGGGCTTGTTAGCAAATGGCCTCCCCGTAATCTATGATGAATCGGCATTCGGTGGGTTGCTGGTGCGTACCTCTAGAAAACAGGCTTTGAGGAAAGGAAGTTCTCTACCGCTGACGGAATGCGGCATGTTTTCGGTTCCGAACACGGCGTCGAGCTCCGCCTGGGCCTCTTTCTGGATGTCCGGGAACGCAGCCATGGCTAGGACGAGGGTCAAGAACGCCATGGCTGTCGTGTCGGAGCCGCCTTCGAGCATAAAGCCGCCGATGTAAACCAGTTCTAGCTTGGTGAACACCTCCTTGTCTTTCCCAGCTTGCGCCAGCTTATCCTGCTCCGCAATCAGCCGGGCGAAAAAGCAGTCTTGGTTCTTACCAGCCCTCATCCGCTCGAGAGTCTCGGCGTGCAGCTCCTCGTAAAGCCCCTGTTGACGGTGGCGGATGTCGGCGGCGCGTTCTCTCCACGCTTTCCAGGGCGTGAGCACTGATGGGACGTGCTGGAGCCACGGGAAGACGTTCAAGGGCGGAAAGGCGCCGCCGGCCACGATGGCGGCCCAGTCCTCTTGCACATCGAAGAATCGGCGCGCCTTGCCGGCCGGGTTCGAGTCCTTGGCGCGCTGCCCGAACACGCTGGCTAGAATGACGCCGGCGAAGGAACGAAACGCGTGGTCCTGGTACCTCCCGTTTTCGGCTGTGCTGCTGCTGCTGCTGTCCTGCAGTAGATCCCAGATGAGCTGGGTGCTCTCCGCGTCCTGGATCGGGAGCAGCCTGTCGAGGGCGTCATCCTTGGTGAACTCGGTAATGGCGCGGCGAGTGCGACGCCACTTTGGGCCATACTCCATAAAGGCGGTATGGACGTCGCCGGGCGGCGGGAGGACAAACTCGGTGGCGGGCACCCGAGGCCGGCTAGAGTAGATGGCGCCCCGCGCGTCGAGCAGGTCGCGGACTTGGCGCCAGCGGTTGAGGACGACGACGCGGACGGTCGAGCCGAGCTTCAGGCCCAGAATGCCCTCCGACGAGGTGGCGCTGCTGCCGGCCCAGTCGGCATAGGTCAGATAGTCGCGGCTCAAGGGCATCTGGTGTAGGTTGCCAAGAAGTGGGAGGGTGGGAGGACCCCGCGGAAAGTGGGCGAGCCGAGTGGAGGCAGGGTTGCTCGCTAATCGGCGGATGAGAATGATGACGAGCGACACGGCAGAGGCCGCTACGAGCAGCGAGATTTCGAGCGCCATGGCTTCGGCTTTTCTTGTCGACGATTATAAAGGCCCAGGTTGGGCGAGGTAGCTCGGGTGCCGGAAAGCTGAGGTGCATGATGGACGATGGGCTCGTTTTATACTCGCGTTCTTGCTCGTCCAGTGCGGACTTCTGCGCCGCATTTCCGCGCCTGAGGGGCTAATCGGGGTAGCACCGCCTGGCTATCTGGTCGATTATTTGCCACAAGAGGCATGGAGACGACTGATCTGAAGCACACGAGGGAGCAGATCGCCCGGTGGCAGTTGCTGGGCAGTCAGCAACGCCCCGCTTGACTGCAGCCCCCGCCAACATTTTTTCGGCTGTTGATGCATGTCACCCACCTCTTGGTGGTCAAGGATGGCATGATATCCCCAATGAGGTGTCCAACTACCGACCTATCCTATTTCCGTCGGCGCGATTCAGACAACAGACGAGCAGGTCGGCATACCGAAAGCCTCCTTCACCCGCCAAACAGGAGATCATGGTCACAAAAGGGTCTAAGTGATGCAGTGATGGGAAAATGAACGTCTTTTGTTTGTAGATTTGAAGAAAATAGGTACTACTCGATGGCCACTCGGCCAGACTAAATCAACTTATCCAGGTGGACAAAGGAAATACGAAAAGTCTGGAGACGAGAACAGAGGCAAGAATGCTTCATGTCAAGTTCCATTCCCAGGCAGTCCTACTGAAATGAGGTCAGATTGTCCAGGTTACCCAAGAAGGCTCGAATAATTGGAGCAGAACGGCTGCCCCATTGCTTCCTCCTCGATCTGGCACTTTTCGCACGGGTTGGCTTTGTGCGATCGAGGGGCTCCAATGGGTGCTCGAAGCAGTGTTGGGCATCAACCAGAGCTGCAAACCTCTCTCCGTCAGCGCGCCTGCATTGCTCGCATGGGTAATGGGGGCTGTCCCCATCGTAAACCTCGCCTGTATGCTCGAGACAGAACTCGACAACCTCAGTATCCGAGATGGATTCGGGCATTTAAGAAGCCATCTTGAGCAAATTCCGAGTGATCAGGATTGATAGGTAGCTCCGCAGGCTTTACTTGTGTCTCAGGTCAGTGCACAGAGAATCGTTTCTAGTTTGTTTTCTCTGACGACTTGGCTTTCGCGCTATGGTCGAGGAGACGGTGAGGGTGTAGCATATGGTCGTTGAGTCGGCAGAGAAGCGTGCTATTTATGTGCGGACAGTGGGAGATGTAGTTTACCTACACAGCTACATTGTTCTCGAAGCATAAAGAGGATAATCTAGTAGGACAAAGATCCCTGGCATATGTATGAAATACACTTGATGCCACTGGCCTCTTGTCGCCACGACTGTGGTCTCAGTGCTCATATGGGGCCATACATTTGTGATCGAGGCAAGCCAGACCTCAGGCTGCCATTCATCGAGGCCGAGGCCAGGGTGAACTCGTTTGCCCGCAAACTGCCCGCTTGCCTTCCATAACGGGGGACCTCAGTTTGGAAAAACGGTATGTTGGCGTGTGCAGACGGCAAAAGAGCGTTGTTACACGCTCTCTCACACGGCCCACCGTTTTTTCAAAAACGGGGTCCCTCGGTATAGTTTCTTTATAGGTTATCATATACCGAACCAGGGATGCAAGAGGCAGGTGCAGCTTGAAGCGCTCCTCCCCGGCACGGCCTCCCGAGGCTCGTCTCTTCCAATGTGTTCTTTCGTCTTCTCCACCGGTGGCGAGCTGCCGTCGTTGAGAGGAGACACGTGCACCTGCCAGGCACCTCCCCTAGGCACTTGTTCTTGCCCTCCGACCCACAGAACTTCGAGGCAGGTACGATCCAGTCTGGCCCCAACATTCTCAAGTCAACAAGGTATTTCAACGCCCAACCAGCAGACTTCTTCCTTTTGGGAGAACGCACACCGACACCTCCAAGCCCACGACTGTCACCCATCCAAGCCTATATCCATCGCGTCTCAGCAACGCCGACATCGTCCATCTGGGCATCATCCTTCACTTCGTCCATACCTGTTACATCAACTGCAAGGCGTCTTTTCAGACCACAGCCAGCAGATTCCACTTCATCCATCAGTCTTCTCGTTTCGGCGCAGTCAGCACAAAGCCGCTACTTTCCATCAAAACCTACACGCCAAGAGCCCACCTACCTACAAGATGCGTTTCCTCAAGATCGTCGTCGCTCTTCTCCCTGTCCTGCCCATGACGGCGGCCCAGGCCTGGATGCTCAGCCGGCCCAAGAAGTCTACCAAGCCCACCAAGACCACGATCTCGCCCTCCGTCGTCTACTCTTTCGCCGAGGCTAGTGGATGGCCCTTCGAGCCTGTCAAATCATCCGTCAAGTCGGCCAAATTGTCCGTCGAAATCCACCCGTCGGCCTCCAAGATGAACGAGACTTGCAGCCAGTGCCTGATGACCGATGGCTGGGTCCCGGATGCGCGCCACGGCTCCGTCCTTCAGTGCTCCTGCCGGACCTGGTACGGCTGGTACCACACCGCGTACTTCTTGCTATCCAAGAAGGTCGGTAACGACAACGGTCGGCTGGTTGTAAGTAGCTCTCGTGTTCCTCTCACAACTGTATCCCCTCCATCCCAATTGTTTCTTCTTCATCCCGACCGTCTCCCATTCATCCCAACTCTCTTCCCGTCCTCCATCCTTCGGAAGAAATCGGCCTCTCTACGCCTCCCTTCGTGGCTACCTCTGCCCACAAGGCTAACCTCCAAATAATACAGTGGAACTCCTCTGACTACTTCTGGACGTGCGACAATCAGGAGATTGTCGAGAACCATATCATCAGGGCCACCTGTGCCCGGTCGGACGGCGCCCGGCCCGTCACCACGCTCGACCTAGACAACTACATCCAGGCCGACCGTGACGGCCAGCTCCAGGTCAGGTAGGGGGTGGGCTTGAGCCGGCCGGCCGGCCCGGGGGAGGAGGAAGGAGGGGGGTGACCACGTGTAACCATTTTTTGGCCCAGCAATAAGCTGGCTTTGGTAGATTTTGGTGTGGTGTAAAATGGAATATTTTATTCCTAAACGGTTCTCGTGAACATGTTCTGCCTTCCGTGCCGTGAACGAACGCCGAGGCTGCCAAGGCTTCGGATGCTCCATCATAGGAACCAGTAAAAGCAAAACGTAGGCTGGACAGGGTGATGGGATGATCACCTGGAACCAACTTTTTGGAAATGTTCTTAGCTGTGGTGTGGCCCATGCTAAATATTTCTTTTCACGAGAAAGCTAGCAACCGGTTACTTTTGCCTATGAAAAAGAGTACATAGTTGTCAACTTTTATCGGCCTTTTTTAGCCGAATTTTTTAAAGTGCAAAAAAAAAAAAAAACATAAAAAAGAAAGTTGAGCCTGGGCCAGGACCTCATGCCACCGAATTCCAGAAATCTTTCCTACGGTCTTTGCAAGCAAGGTACGCCTGCAGACTCGGCTGTCCGCTAAGCTGCTTTCACGACCCTGTCTGTCATTACATCTATCTATCCTTTCTCACGGGTTTGATTGCGGTAGTAACCCGCGCGGCTAGTTAGGTAATTAAGTCAGTGCACCCCATATCGGCCACCCCCCATGACGGCCACCTGGCCAAGGCCCATTGCACCACCAACCCCGGTATATTTAACTGCAAATATTTACCTTTATTTAACCAACCATAATGCAAAAATGTACTGATTCCTGATCAGAATTTTCCGCGCTTTCAGATGCACTTTTATCCACCTTTATAATTTTACCCCTTATTTTTGCAACTTGGCGTATATCCATAAAGGCCTGGTTGGGGTCCGGCACAACTCTTTTTTTTTATAAGGGTATTGCGCTTTTAATTCGGCTTTTAACTGCTTAATTTTTTGCTGGGCCGTAATTAATTCAAATTTATGCATTTTGTACCTTTTTTAAACCTTTCGGAAAAAAAGCCGTGCTGTGGAATTTTGCGGGGTTTGGTTTTAGAAAATGCTAATTTGGGTGGTTAGGTTTTGGTTTTGTTTAAAAATTTCCCAGCCAATTTAAAACAGCCAGAAAAAAATCTTTAAATGTTTTTTGGCTTTAGTATTTTTAATAAATTATTAAATTGCGGATTGCCGGTTGTTTTGGTTGAAATTTTTAAGTAAAAACCGGTTTATAAGGGGTTTTTGCAAGCCTGTTATTCGCCACCCTAATGCAATTATATAAAAGGTAAAAATCTTAATATATATATAAATATAGGTTGTTAAAAATTAATGCTTTTTTATTATTATAAAACAGGTAAATAAAGTTTAAAATTTTAATTTTTGGCGGTAAGCATATTTAAAAAAGCTGATAATAAATAAATCCAAAAATTGCAAAATATAAAAGGTATAAATAGGTAAATATAATAAATAAACGTTATTTTGCAGGTAAAAAAATATAAATTTTTTGGTTCTATAGGATTTATAATTATCCAGTATTAAAAAATATAATATAATAGCAAAGGATTAAATACCCGGTAAGGAAAAATTTTTATAATTATTTAATTTTAATATTATTAATAATTCATTTATTATTAGTTATAATAAATTCCCAGCTTTTAAAAGGGCCTAAATTTTTCGGAAATTATTATTTTTATATGCTTTTTTTTAAATATAATAAATGAAAGAAGGGTAATTTTTATAGCTGAAATATATTTGATAAAAAAGGTTCAAATGCGAGTTTCGGGATTTTTGTTTTATAAAAGCCGGGCTTTTGTAAGGTTTAAAATAAATTTATTATCTGTTTTACTTTTGTCACGGCACAGCAGCTGGGTGCTAGGTTGAAGATCTGTTGTTGCACAAGGAGGAAGGTCCGCTAGCTCCGTAAGGAGCCGGCGGATCACTGGCTAAATACAGGTGTGCGGGCTTGGTCCCGTGACAACTTTTTTACAGGCCCTTTTTATTAATATTATATATATTTTCCGGTTTTATTTGGGTTATTCCAGAAATTTATAAATATGCTCACCATTTTTTAATTATAATAATAATAATATTTTTAATATATGCAAATTTTATATGCTGTATTTTTCCGGTACGGATTTTTAAATATCGGCCTAAAAAACCACGAATTTAATACTTCCCGAGGGGCTAGGAGGTATTTTTTTGCCGGAGGATTTTTTGCGCAAAAAACCAAACTTTTTGTTACAACCACAGCTGGCAGGGGGCAGAAGGGCTGGGGCTAACCCCCAGCACAACGCCTTTACCCCGCAATCATGGAAGCCAAAAGCTGAATAACTAAGGCCAGAACAGTGCAAGGAGTTACATAATCAGGTACTTACCTAATCAGGATTTATAGATCTGCAGCAAAATAACAAATCCAAAAATTTGTGGATTTGTAACAAAGCAACAAATCCAAAAATTTGTGGATCTGTAACAAAACAACAAATCCAAAGATCTGCGGATCTATAACAGAGCAATAAATCCAAAAAAACATAATACGGAAAGGTTACGGATATATAAAGGTAAAAAATTTCCTATTATGTCAAATAATTTTTAATTAAAGCTTCGGTATCAATTAACCTAAATTAGCTCCAAAATAATCCTTTAGGCAAACAATCGAAACCTTTATTATTATTTTAATTCCCCAGCACAAATAACCTTATAAAAATCATACTATTTAGCACCTTTCCTAATATACCTTATCTTAAAAGCAAAAAACTATTTATAATATTTTAATTGATCCTGTTCAGTACTTACCGAAAATAACAAACAATAATAATTATATCGATCATAAATAAAAAATTCAAAAATATTATTATTGCTAGCAAAATATATAATAATCCTTCGGCAGCTATACAAACATTTATCGCAAAAATCGAAAAATTTAAAAAAGCTTAAACCAAACCCCATATTATTATCAAATTTTACAAATTCCTTTTACCTAATAAATATAATAAAAAAAAACAAAATTAAAATATTCCTAACCAAATACAAAAAATACTTTTTGTTTTACCGAAATTATTTTTAGCAAAAAAAACAAAAAATTGCCTATACAGCCATACACCTAAATGGCAAAATTAAGGATTGGTTCGAACTTATTTGATCCAATTATCTAAAAAAATATAATAAGTCCAAAAAAAAAACCAAACTGGTATTTGCCAATTTCGAAAAGTTCGGAAAAAAGGTTACCAAAATTTTTAAACAAATTAACAAAAAACGGGTGGCCAAAAAAAAATTACTTTAGCTCCGGCAAAAAGGCCCCATATTAATTTATATTTCCAAATTCCAACAACTGGTTAATAAGCTTAATTAAACAAAGGATACCAAAATAACCCAATTTTATTAAAGGCTAAAAAATAATATAAAAAATAAACTATTCAAATAAAAATAACCTGAAAATTTTGTTAATTATATTATTATAATTATCCGTATTAATAATAAACTGTACAAATATCGCCTCGAGAAAAAAATTCAACAAACCAAACCAGTAACGCAAAATAATAAAGCTAACCAAAAAAAGGCAAAATAATAATAATCTATAATTTATAATATATATTTTGGATTTATAAATTTTAATACTGGAGCTATATACCAGCAAAAGGAACAAAAACACATTAAATTTAAAAATCCAAAAAATAGGAAATATTTTAAATATGGAAAAAAAAATATATTAAAAAAGATTATTCGCAAAAAAACCAACAAACAATTATCCTTTACCAAAAAAACGCGCAAAAAAAAAACGAACCTATAATTTTGGCTTTACCCAAAATAATATAATAAACAAAAAAAAAACAATCTGTATTTCGGAGCATCGTTTAGCTAAATTTATTATTTTAACAAAAGTTGTATAATCTATCGCTCCGATAAAAATGCTACAAAGTATTATCCAAAACGATAAATTGCTATAATATAACAGGTTAACCAACCCCGGTTTGGTAACTAAAAAAAAATTGGAACAAACACCGCCCCCATAATATCCGAAAAAAAAATAACGCAGCAATGCACGTTTCGGAAAAATTTAAAAAGCTAACTTAATACAAAAGCATATCAAATACCTCGGTTAATAATTTTGAGAAAAATTTAAATACAAATGCAAAAATAAAACAATTTTTGGGCCAAACGCATTTAATATAAGCCCAAAAAAAAAATTTAAACCTAATAACGCTTAAAAAAACCACAGAAACAGATCCTAATAATAAAAAATTTGACAAATAATAATAATAATATATTATTAATTTCAAAAAACTTTAGCAAAAACTCGATTAATAACTAATTAATATAAAAAAATAATCCCCTATAACCAAAAAAAAATACGAAAAGCGTATATTTTATTTAAATTCCGGAAAATAAACCAATAATTTTGGGATTAGCCCAAACCTATCGGTAATTTAATATACAAAAAACCGGCGCAAAATAATAAAAAAAAACTTTTAAATTAGTTAAAAAATAATTAATCGGTTATTTATTATAGGGCATTATTTAAAAATATTCCGAACCTGGACCAGCAATTAATACAGTTATATATATTAAATTATAAAAATATAAACCCCGATGCAGGCCATTATAACGAGCTTTTTTGGGCCAAATGCTTATATAATAATTGCTAGTAATATATAGCCAAAAAGCTAAAGCACAATTTTTTTCCACGAAAAAAGGAAAAAGGATCAATATAATATTTATAATAAAAATACCAGCTTCCGAAATGGTAAATAGCAAAAATAGGTTACAAAAATTTTGTAACAATTTTTAAATTATTACCAGCGTATTTTATAATATGTTTAACAAAAATCCTTATATACCAGATATGCGGAAAACCGGAATGCAAAGTATATATAAAAAAAAAATAAGGGCCTAAATAAATAAATTTGCCCAATTAATAAAAGCAATCGAGGCCCAAAAACAGGTGCCCTAAGCAAAAAATTAGGGAATTTACCCAAAAATAAGGTATAAATAGGGCAATAATTAGCAAAATTTTTAACAATAATAATTACCGACCAGTATAAGTATATCAGGATAACAATATACTGAAAAAAGCGAAAAATAAAAATTATAATCGATTATAAAGTTTAAAAAAACTATTTTTTGCTAAAAATAATAAAAAGGTACAATATTCCGATATATTAAAAAAAAACCATATAACCTTATAATAATAAAATGGAAACCAATTATATTTAATAAAAAAAGGATTAATATTAAAACTAATTAATTTAAATTTCGATTCCTGGGGAAAATTTACAAAATAATCCTGGATATTATAAATATAAAAAGGAAAAATTTAATTTTAAACCTTTTATAATTTAAAAAGTATAATCTTTTAATAAATTAAATTACCAAACAAATTTAATAAAGAAAATTGCTATTAATTAATAAAAAAGCCCAATAATTACAGATCCCGGATAATAAAAAATAAATGCCAAAAAGGATAATTATAACGGCAGTAAAATTTGGCAATTAACTCTAACAAACCGCATTAACCAAAATACTAATAAATACGGATACAAACAAATCCGATAAATAAAAAATCACCGAGAAAAAATTTAAAAACGTTCCTAAAAAATATTATAAATATTGGAAATTGTTTCAAAAAAATTTAAAAACGGTATTACCAAAATATGAACCATTTAACCACAAAATTAAGTTTAAACCGGAAGCACAATTTAAATATCAAAAGCTGTACCGATTAAATTTTTGACAAAAAAAGCTGCTATAAAAACAGCTTAAAGAAAAAATTAGGAAAAAATTAACCAAATTTTCCGATTTTCCTGTGGGATACAGGATTTTGTTTATTTTTAAAAAAAATGGGGAGAAACAGATATATATCAATTACTATTTATTAAATTAAAAAATAATAAAAGATCGGTATCCTTTATTTTTAATCGACAAACTTAAAAATAAGCTTGGAAAAAATCGGTGGTTTACAGCCCTAAATTTATACAAAGCATATAGCCTGTTAAAAATTAAAAAGGGAAATAAATAAAAAACCGCTTTTCGAACCAAGCTTGAAATTTTTAAGTTACTGGTAATAATTTTCGGATTTATTAATATACCAGCCACATTTTAGCAAATAATTAACCATATATTACAAAAATACCTTAATATTTTTATCTTTATATACCTGAATAATATTTTAATCTTTTTAAAAATATTGGAAAAATATAAACAATATATGCATAAAATATTGCAAAAATTGCAGGATATAAAATTTCTGATTAATCCGGATAAATATATATAGCATTTTTTAAAGGTGGTTTTTTTCGGGTTTATTATTAAATAAAAAAAAATCCGGATAAAACCCAAAAAAGTACAAGCGGTAAAAAACTGGCCTATATTTATCACGGTTAAAAAAATACAAAATTTTTTAGGATTTTTGAACTTTTATCGAAAATTTATCCAAAATTTTAACAAAAAAATTATACTATTTACAAATTTTACCAAAAATAACACCCAATTTTATTAGGGAACATAAAAATAAATAGCTTTCAAATTGCTAAAAAAAGCTATTATCCAAATACCGGTATTAGCAATATCAAACCCAAAAAAACCCTTTAAGGTTAAAATTAATACGTTAAATTTTGCTATCGGGAAACAGCTAAAATAGCAAAATAATTAAAAAAAATTGCACCTTTGCGCACTTTTTTTGCAAAAATTAAATAAACCTAAACTAAACTATCAAATTTATAATAAAAAATTTCTCGCCATTATTAAAGCTTTAAAAAAATAAAAAATATATTTGTGCAAAACTAATTATTAAATTATAATATATACCGATTATAAAAACCTATCACAATTTACCACCAGCCAAATACTGAACAAAAAATAAATCCAATAAAACCAATTCCTTCAAAATTATAACTTTCGAATTAAAATCAAAAAAAAAATCAAAAAACGGCCGAATAAACGCTTTAAACCATTAACCAAATTATTAAATAAATATACCACCAAAAATATGCATAATTTTGGCCAAAGGATTAAATAGATCCCTAATTCCGGTGCAGCAGGCATTGGCCAAAATAACCCAATAAAAAATTTGAACCCCAAAAAAAATCCAGCAAATTTACAGCCAAATAATTAATAAATACCAAAAAATTATTAAAACCTGGAAAAAATTTCGGCAATATTATAAATTTATAAAAATTTGTGCTAAAGTACAAAATGCAATTAAAAATTGCAAAAATTATACAAAAAACAAAATTAGCAGGCATAAACCTTATAAATTATTATAATTTTTACCAATATTTAATAAAACATAGTAAAAAATTACGGCAAATTTTGTTACAGAGCTATCCAAATTAAAAAAACCCCTTATAAATATTTAATATAATAATATTATAATAATAATCAACCAATTTACCAAATATACTATATACC
>PYSS01000201.1:0-39724 GCA_003049465.1 Magnaporthiopsis rhizophila
CCCAATTTGTTTATAATAATTGAGTATATAAAAATACAAAAATAATTCTTTTTTTTTGCAAATTATAGGTTTATATTTATAATATATAAAAAATTTAAAACAAAAAAAAGTGCTTCGATAACAAAAATATAAATTGCCAAAATAACCAAATTATATAAATATTTGTAAAAAAAGCTTAAAAAGGTTCGAAAATATATATTTATTTAAATAAATAAAAAAGACTTAAAAACCCGATTTTTACAAAGGGGGATAACGTTTATCCTTTATATTGCAATATTAAAATAAAACAGCCAAATAATAAGCTAAATTATAAAAAATTCGGATTATTTAAAATTAAAAAAGTTTTCGCCAGTTAATCACGAATTTTAATTATTGCTAATTATAAAAATTTATCCTATTTTTCATATTTCCTTATTAAAATCGGTACTGTTTGGTTCGAAAAGTACAAAATTAATAAAAATCGATCCAAATTAAAAATAAAAAATCGAAAAAATCCTTAATAATAAAATATATTATCGCAATTAATAATATTTAATTAAATGGGCAGAATATGAATATAAATATAATATATAAAAAAAACGAACCTTATAAATTGCCAAAAAAATTTATAAAAATATCGGCAAAAATAATTATAAAAAAAATAATAAAAATAAAAAATATACTAACCAAACTAAAAAATATAAACTTTTCTGCTTAATTAATAAGGTTATATTAAAAGTTAAACCCAGAATTTTTTAATAAAAATCGAAATATATTATTATTGTATTATGCAATTTGAAGAAATTATTAAAAACCTATTAATTTACCAGGTTACAAAAGGGCAAATAAGTTAAAGTTTGGATTAATCCCGAACTTGCCCCAATTAAAGAATAAAAAAGCGAAATCGGAAGCAAGCAAATCAGGGGAAGCGGTCAGGGCTAACAAACCTACCCGCACCGTTTCTTCCTATTTAATATACTTTAATTTCTTTATATTATTAATATTATAAAATAAAATACGAAACCTTTTTTTTAACCAAAGGTTTTTTTATTTCCGCAAATGGTCGAAACAATTATTAAATGCCCGGCGCTTTTATTTTATTGCTCTAATCTCGTTTTTCAGCTTTTGGTATTAAAAATCAATAATACAAAACTATACAAAAAAAGAACCAAAAATGTTATATCCAAAACGGTTAATGCAAAGGTATTTTATATAACAAAACAAATTTTAAAAGGTAGCAAAATATTCCTCCTGTTTAAAAACCTTATAATAATAAAACAGGAAAATATTGTAATACAAAATACAAAAACCAAAGCAAGCAAATCCTTGCATTAAAAGGTTTTTTTCGCAAAAGGGCATTTTTGTACCCGACTGTTACGACCACACTACGATGTACGGGGGCAGGAGGGCTGGCACCAAACCCCAGCGCAACACCTCAACCCCACGATCGGAAATAAGGGGTCAGAATCACGTAACTAGGTTATGTAAAAACAAAAGCAATATATCGGGCACTGAACGTATCAAAAATATCGTCAAAAATACCTTCGATACTTAAAAAAACCAACGTATCACCCGTATTTTTAATCGCCAAATAGAAAATAACACGGGTATATAAAACAAAAAATTCCCACTATATTAAATAATTCTTAACTAAAGCTTCGGTATCAATTAACCTAAATTAGCTCCAAAGCATTCCCTTAGGCAAATAATCGAAACCTTTGTTATTACCCCAATTCCCAGCATAAGCAACCTTATAAAAACCTTACTGCTTAGCACCTTTCTTAGCATACCCTACCCTAAAAGCAAAAAACCATTTGTAACATTTTGATTGATCCTGTTTAATATTTACCAAAGGTAATAAACAATAGCAATTATATTAATTGCAGGCAAAAAACCCAAAAATATTACCATTATTAGCAAAATATATAATAATTTTTCGGCAGCCATACAAATATTTATTACAAAAATCGAAAAATTTAAAAAAGCTTAAACCGAGCCCTATATTACTGTTAAATTTTACAAATTCCCTTTACCCGATAAATATAATAAAAAAAAAAGCAAAATTAAAATATTCCTAACCAAATGCAAAAAATATTTCCTATTTTATCGAAATTATTTTCAGCGGGAAAAATAAAAAATTATTTACACAGCCATATACCTGAATAGCAAGGTTAAAGATTAATTCAAACTTATTTGGTTTAATTACCTAAAAGGGCATAACAAATCCAAAAAAAAAATTAAGCTAATATTTGCTAATTTCGAAAAGTTTGGTAAAAAAATTGCCAAAATTTTCGGACAAATCGATAAAAAACGGGTGGTTAAAAGGGAATTATTTTAGTTTCGGCAAAAAGGCCCCATATTAACCTATATTTCCAAATTCCAACAATTAATTAACAAATTTAATTGAATAAAGGATATTAAAATAACCCAATTTTATCAGGGGCTAAAAAATAATGTGAAAAATAAATTATCCAAATAAAAATAATCTGAAAATTTTATCGATTATATTATTATAACTATTTGTATTAATAATAAGTTATATAAATATTATTTTAAAAAAAAAGCTTAGCAAACCAAACCAATAGCGCAAAATAATAAAACCAACCAAAAAAAAACAAAATAATAATAATTTATAATTTACGGTACATATTTTGGATTTATAAATTTTAGTACAAAAATTATACACCAGTATAAAAAATAAAAATATATCAGGTTTAAAGATTTAAAAAACGGGAAATATTTCAAATATAAAAAAAAAGAATATATTAAAAAGAATTATTTGCAAAAAAATCGATAAGCAGCTGTCCTTTGCCAAAAAAGCGCATTAAAAGGCTATTAGCCTATAACCCTAAACTTTTCCAAAACGACCAAACAAACAGCAAAAAAAAGCCTATGCTCCAAAATATTATTCAATTGAACCTATTATTTTAACAAAAACTGTATAACCCATTGTTCCGATAAAAATGCCACAAAATATTACCCTAAATAACAGTTTGTTATATTATAATAAATTGGCCAATTCCGGAATAATAGCAAAAAATTTAAAAAATTAGCCCGGTACAAAAATGTATTAAATATTTCGGTTAATAAATTCGAAAAAAACTTAAATATAAATATAAAAATAAAACCATTTTTGGGCCAAATATATTGGTTATAAGCCCAGAAAAAAAAACTGGGCTTAATAAAATACTGAAAAATTACAAAAATAAACCCCAATAATAAAAAACCCAGCAAGGAACAATATATGGTTAATTTTAAAAAATTTCAATAAAAATTTAATTAATAAATAATTAATATAAAAAAATAATCCCTTATAATTAAAAAAAAAATACGGAAAGCATATACCTTACTTAGGTTCCTGGAAATAAATCGATAATTTTGGGACCAGCCCAAACCTATTAGTAGTTTGATATATAAAAAACCGGTGCAAAATAATAAAAAAAAGCCCCTGAATTAGTTAAAAAATAATTAATCGGTTATTTATTACAGGGCACCATTCGAAAGTATTCCGAACCTGGACCAATAATTAGCGCGGCCATATGCGCTAAACCACAAAAATATAAACCCCGATATAAGCTATTATAACAAGCTTTTTTAGGCCAAATGTTTATATAATAATTACAAATAACATATAACCAAAAAGCTAAAGCACAATTTTTTTTTACGGAAAAAAAAAAGAAAAACCAGTGCGGCATTTATAATAAAAATACCAGTTTCCGAAATAGTAAATAATAAAAATGGGTTATAAAAGTTTAACAGTAATTTTTATACTATTATTAGTTTATTTTATAATATATTTAACAGGAATTTTTATATATCAAATATATAAAAAACCGGAATGCAAGGTATATATAGAAAAAAAAGCAAAAACCTGAACAAACAGGTTTGCCCGATCGATAAAAATAATCGGATCCTAATAATAAGCACTTTAAACAAAAAATTAAAAAATTTATCCGAAAATAGGGCACGAATAGGGCAATAATTAGCAAAATTTTTAACAATAATAATTACCGACCAGTATAAACATATTAGAATAATAATATACTGGAAAAGGCAAAAAATAAAAATTATAATCGATTATAAAACCCAAAAAAATTATTTTTTACCAAAAGTAATAAAAAAGTACAGCATTCCGATATATCAAAAAAAAAAACCATACAATTTTATAATAATAAAATAAAAGCCAATTATATTTAATAAAGGAAAAATTAATATTAAAACTGATTATTTTAAATTTCGATTTTTAAAAAAAACCTGCAAAATAATCCTGAATATTATAAATACAAAAAAAAAAAACCTAATTTTAGGTATTCCATAATTTAAAAAGTATAATTTTTTAATAAATTGGGTTATTAAATAAATTTAATAAAAAAAATTATTATTAACCAGCAGGAAAACCTAATAATTACAGGCCCCGGATAATAAAAATCGGATGCCAGAAAGGATAACCGCAATAATAACAGGATATAATAATTAATTTTAGCAAACCGCACTAACCAAAATACCAATAAATACGGATATAAATAAATCCAATAAGCAGAAAATTATTAAAAATAAATTTAAAAATGTTTCTAAAAAATATTATAAATACTGAAAATTGTTCCAGAAAAATTTGGAAATGGTATTATCGGAATACGGACCGTTTGATTACAAAATTAAACTTAAACCGGAAATATAACTTAAATACCAAAAATTATATTAATTAAACCTTTGGCAAAAAAAGCTGTTACAAAAATAATTAAAGGAAAAAATTAGGAAGGGATTTACCAAATTTTTCGATTTTTTTATGGGATATAAAATTTTATTTATTCCCAAAAAAAATAGGGAGGAACGGATATATATTAATTACTGTCCGTTAAATCAAAAAATAATAAAAGATCGGTATTTTTTATTTTTAATCGATAAATTTAAAAATAGGCTCGGGAAAAATTGGTAATTTATAATCCTAAATTTATACAAAGCTTATAATTTGCTAAAAATTAAGGAAAGGGATAAATAAAAAACCGCTTTTCGGACCAAATTTGGAGTTTTCGAATTATTAATAATAATTTTTGGGTTTATTAATATACCAGCCACGTTCCAGCGAATAATTAACCATGTACTGCAAAAATATTTTAATATTTTCGCCTTTATATACCTGGATAATATCCTAATTTTTTCAAATATGTTGGAAAAATATAAACAATATATATATAAAGTGCTATAAAAATTGCAAAATGCAAAACTTTTGGTTAACCCGGATAAATGTACATAATATTTCCTAAAAGTAATTTTTTTCGGATTTGTTATTAAACAAGGGGAAATTTGGATAAAACCCAAAAAAGTACAGGCGGTAAAAAATTAGCCTGTACCTATCACAGTTAAAAAAATACAAGGTTTTTTGGGGTTTTTGAATTTTTACCGAAAATTTATCCAAAATTTTAACAAAAAAGTTATATTATTTACGAATTTTACCAAAAATAACACCCAGTTCCATTAGGGGATATAAAAATAAATAGTTTTCAATTTGCTAAAAAAAGCTATTATTCAAATACCGATACTGGCAATACCAAACCCAAAAAAATTTTTCGAGGTTAAAATTAATATATTAAATTTTGCCATCGGAAAATAGTTAAAATAATAAAATAATCAAAAAAAATTGCACCTTTATGCATTTTTTTTGCAAAAATTAAACAAACCTAAGCTAAATTATCAAATTTACGATAAAAAGCTCCTTATTATTATTAAAGCTTTGGAGAAATAAAAGGTATATTTGTGCAAAACTAACCACCAAATTATGGTATATATCAATCATAAAAATCTATTACAGTTTACCATTAGCCAAGCACTAAATAAAAGATAAATTTAATAAAGCCAGTTTTTTTAAAATTATAATTTCCGAATTAAGGTTAGGAAAGGATCAAAAAACGGCCAAACGGATGCCTTAAGCCGGCAACCAGACCATTAAGTGGATATATTACCAAAAATACGCGCAGTTTTGGCCAAAGAACCAAACGGATCCCTGATCCTGTATTACGATCACATTACAATATATAGGGGCAGAAGGGCTGGCACCAAACCCCAGCGCAATGCTTTAACCCCATGATCGGAAATAAGGGGTTAAAATCACGTAATTAGGTTACGTAAAAATAAAAGCAATATATCGGGCACTAAACGTATCAAAAATATTGTTAAGGATATTTTTGATATTTAAAAAAACCAATATATCACCTATATTTTTAATCGCTAAATAAAAAATAATATAGGTATATAAAATAAAAGATTTCCACTGTATTAAATAGTTTTTAACTAAGGTTTTGGCATTAATTAACCTAAATTAGTTCCAAAATATCCCTTTAAATAAATAATCGAAACCTTTATTATTACCCCAGTTTTTAGCATAAGCAATTTTATGGAAACCTTATTATTTAGCGCCTTTTTTAATATACCCTACCCTAAAAGCAAAAAACCGTTTGTAACATTTTGATTAATCCTGTTCAGTATTTACCAAAAATAACAAACAATAATAATTATATTAATTATAGGCAAGAAATCCGAAAATATTATTATTGCTAGCAAAATATATAATAATTTTTCGGCGGTTATGCAAATATTTATTACGGAAATCGAAAAATTTAAAAAAGCTCAGGCCAAATCTTATATTGCTGTTAAATTTTACAAATTTTTTTTACCCGATAAATATGATAAAAAAAAAAGCAAAATTAAAATGTTCCTAACCAAATGCAAAGGATATTTTTTGTTTTATCAAAACCATTTCCAACGGAAAAAACAAAAAATTGCTTATGCGGCCACACATTTAAATAGCAAAATTAAGGATTGGTTCGAACCTATTTGGTCCGATTATTTAAAAAGGCACAATAAATTTAAGGAAAAAACTAAGCTAATATTTGCTAATTTCGAAAAATTTGGTAAAAAAATTGCCAAAATTTTCGGGCAAATTAACAAAAAATGGGTAACCGAAAAAAAATTATTTTAGCTTCGGCAAAAAAGCCCCATATTAATTTATATTTCCAAATTTTAGTAACTAATTAATAAATTTAACTGGATAAAGGATATTAAAATAATTCAGCTTTATCAAAAGCTAAAAAATAATATAAAAAATAAATTATTCAAACAAGAATAACCTGAAAATTTTATCGATTATATTATTATAATTATTTATATTAATAATAGGTTATACAAATATTATTTTGAAAAAAAAATTTAGCAAACCAAACCAATAATGCAAAATAATAAAATTAACCAGAAAAAGGCGAAATAATAATAATTTACGGCTTATAATATACATTTTGGACCCATAGATTTTAGTACAGAAATTATATACCAATATAAAAAATAAAAATATATTAGGTTTAAGGATCCAAAGGATGGGAAATATTTTAAGTATAAAAAAAAAGAATATATTAAAAAGGATTATTTGCAGAAAAATTGATAAACGGCTATTTTTTGCCAAAAAAGTGCGCCAAAAGGCTATTAGCCCATAACCCCAAACTTTTCCAAAATAACCAAATAAATAGTAAAAAAAAGCTTATGCCCCGGAGTATTGTTTAATTGGATTTATTATTTTGATAAAAATTATATAACCCATTATTTCGATAAAAATGTTACAGGGTATTATTTTAAATAATGGTTTGCTATATTATAATAAATTGGCTAATCCCGGGATAATGGCAAAAAATTCGAAAAATTAGCCCGGTGCAAAGGCGTATTAAACACCTCGGTTAATAAATTCGAAAAAAGCTTAAATATAAATATAAAGGTGGAATTATTTTTGGGCCAAACGTATTAATTATAAGCTTAGGAAAAAAAACTGGGCCTAATAAAGTACTGGAAAACCACAAAAATGGGCCTTAATAACGAAAAACCCAGCAAGGAATAATATATGGTTAATTTTAAAAAATTTCAGCAAAAATTCGATTAGCAAATAATTAATATGGGAAAATAATCCTTTATAACCAAAAAGGAAATATAAAAGGCGTATATTTTATTTAGGTTTTTGAAAATAAACCGATGGTTTTGGGACCAGCCCAAATTTATTAGCGGTTTAATATGCAAAAAATTGGCGCAAAATAACGAAAAAAAACTTTTGGATTGGTTAAAAAATAATCAATCGGTTATTTATTACGGGGCACTATTCGAAAATATTCCGAACCTGGATTAATAATTAGCATGGCCATATGCATTAAACCACAAAAATATGGACCCCGATATAGGCTATTATAATAAGCTTTTTTAGGCTAAATATTTATATAACAATTATAGGTAATATATAGCCAAAAAGCTAAAGCATAATTTTTTTCCACAAAAAAAAGGAGAAAAATTAATGCAGTATTTATAATAAAAATACCAGTTTCCGAAATGGTGGATAGCAAAAATGGGTTACAAAAATTTAGCAGCGATTTTTATGCTATTATTAGTTTATTTTATAATATGCTTAACAAAAATCCTTATATATCAAATGTGCGGGAAACCGGAGTGCAAAATATATATAGAAAAAAAAGCAAGGGTTTAAATGAACGGGTTTGCCCGATTAATAGGAATAGTTAGGTTCCGGCAGTAAATGCCCTAAGCAAAAAATTAAAAAGCTTATCCAAAAATAGGGCACGGATAAGGCAATAATTAGCAAAATCCCTAATAATAATAATTATTGATTAGTATAAATATATCAGAATAATAATATATTGAAAAAAATAAAAAATAAAAATTATGATCGATTGCAAAGCTTAAAAAAATTATTTTTTACCAAAAGCAATAAAAAAGTACAGTATTCCGATATATTAGAAAAAAAAACCATATAATTTTATAATGATAAAATAGGAGCCAGTTACGTTTAATAAAGGAAGGATCGATATTAAAACTGATTATTTCAAATTTTAATTTTTAGGAAAAATTTGTAAAATAACCCTAAATATTATAAATATAAAAGGGAAAAACCTGATTTTAAATATTTTATAGTTTAAAAAATATAATCCTTTAATAAATTGGATTACCGAATAAATCCAATAAAAAAAATTATTATTAATTAGCAGGAAAGTTTAATAGCTATAAATCCCGGATAATAAAGATTGAACGCCAAAAAGAATAGCCGTAATAGCAGCAGAACATAATAATTAGCCCCGATAAACCGTATTAACCGAAATGCTAATAAATACGGATGCAAATAAATCTAATAAGCAAAAAATTATTAAGGATGGATTTAAAAATATCCCTAAAAAATATCACAAATATTAAAGGTTATTTTAAAAAAATTTGGAAATGGTATTACCGAAATACGGACCATTTGATTATAAGATCAAATTTAAACCGGAAATATAATTTAAGTACCAAAAATTATATCGATTAAACCTTTAACAAAAAAAGCTATTACAAAAATAGTTAAAGGAAAAAGTTAAAAAAGGATTTACCAGATTTTTCAATTTTTTTATAAAATATAAAATTTTATTTGTTCCCAAAAAAAACGGGAAGGAACGGATATATATCGATTACTGTCCATTAAATTAAAAAATAATAAAGGATTGGTATTTTTTACCTTTAATTGATAAATTTAAAAATAGGCTTGGGAAAAATCGGTGGTTTATAACCTTAAATTTATGCAAAACTTATAACTTGTTAAAAATTAAAAAAAGGGATAAATAAAAAACCGCTTTTTGGACCAAGCTTAAAATTTTCGAATTATTGGTAATAATTTTCGGGTTTACCAATATACCAGCCATATTCCAGTGAATAATTAACCATATATTGCAAAAATACTTTAATATTTTCGCCTTTGCATACCTGAATAATATTTTGATCTTTTTAAATATATTGGAAAAATATAAATAATATGTATATAAAATGTTACAAAAATTGCAGGATACAAAATTTTTGGTTAACCCGGACAAATGTATATAGCATTTTTTAAAAATAATTTTTTTCGGGTTTATTATTAAATAAGGGAAAATTCGGATAAAACCCAAAAAGGTACAGGCGGTAAAAAATTAGCTTATACCCACCATAATTAAAAAAATACAAAACTTTTTAAGATTTTTGAACTTTTACCGAAAATTTATCCAAAATTTTAGCAAAAAGGCCATATTATTTACGAATTTTACCAAAAATAACACCCAGTTTTATTAAAGGATACAAAAACAAATAACTTTCGATTTGCTGAAAAAAGTTATTATTCAAGCACCGGTATTAGCAATGCTAAACCCAAAAAAACCTTTCGAAATCGAAATTAATGCGTTAAATTTTGCTATCGGAAAACAGCTAAAACAACAAAACGATCAAAAAAGGTTGCACCCTTGCGCATTTTTTTCGCAAAAACTGAACGAACCTAAACTAAATTATTAAATTTACGATAAAAAGCTTCTTGCTATTATCAAAACTTTGGAAAAATAAAGGGTATATTTGTGCAAAACCAACCACCAAATTATAATATATACCGATTACAAAAACCTGTTACAATTTATTATTAGCCAGGCACTGAATAAAAAATAAATCCGATAAAGCCAGTTTTTTCAAAATTATAACCTCCGAATCGAGGTTAGAAAAGGGTCAAAAAATAGCCGAGCGGATATTTTGAGCCGGCAATCAAACTATCAGATGGATACACCACCAAAAACATGCGCAATTTTGGCCAAAGGACCAAACGGATCCCTAATCCCGGCATAACGGGCGTTGGCCAAAATAACCCGACAAAAAAGCTAAACCCCAGAAAAAATCCAGCAAATTTACAGCCAGGTGGCCAATAAATACCAAGGGATTGCTAAAACCTGGAAAAAATTTTGCCAGCACCACGGGTTTACAAAAACCCGCACCGAAATATAAAAAGCAATTAAAAATTATAAAAGCTGCGCAAAAAATAAAGCAAATAGATATAAGCCTTATAAATTGCTCCAGCTTTTGCTAGCGTTTAGCAAAGTTTGGCAAAAAGTTACAATAAATTTTGTTACGGGGCTATCCAAATTAAAAAAACCCCTTACAAATATTCAGTATAATAATATTATAGTAATAATCGACCGATTTACCAAATATGCTATATATTTGTTATTTAAAAAAAAAGCAAAAACCATAAAGCTAATTTATATTTTTATCCGAAACGTGATTGCAAAATACAAAATACCAAAATGTATAATTATGAACCGAAACAAGCTGTTTAATAGCAAATTTTGGAAATAATTTATAATCAGTTTAAGTGCAAAATATGCCTTTTTTACGGCCTATTATCCTTAAATAAATAAATAAACGGAACAAATAAACCAAATTATAAAATAATATTTATATTATTTTATTAATTACAAATAAAATAACTGGGTATAATTATTTCTTATAATATAGTTTGCATATAATAATTTAATATACAAAAGTACAGGAATTATACCGTTTTATATAAATTACGGGTTTATATTTATAGTATACAAAAAGCCCAAAACAGAACTATATATTTTAGCAGCGGAAATACAGGTAAAAAAATTTACCAAGCTGTATAAAAACCTCCAGGCAAAGCTAAAAAAATTGCAATAATATATATTTATACAAACCAATAAAAAAAGGATCAAAAAACCGATTTTTAAAAAGGGGAATAACGTTTATCTTTTTTAATATAATATTAAAATAAAATAATCAAATAATAAATTAAATTATAAAAAATTAGGATCGTTTAAAATCCTAAAAAAGATTTCCAACGTTAATTATAAATTTTAACTGCCACCAACCATATATAACTATCCGGTTTTTTACATTAATTTATTTAAACCAGCACCACCAGGGTTTAAAAATAACAAATTAATAAAAATCGACCCAAAATAAAAGTACAAAATCGAAAAAATTTTGGACAAAAACATTATTAACAGAACCAAATATTATTTGATTAAATAGGCAGGGTATAAAATTAAAAAAAGCATTTAAAAAAAAAAATAAACCTAAAAAGTGCGCCAAAAATTTTTGAAAAATATTAGCGGAAGGTTTTTGGGAGAAAATTAACACCAGTGCCAAAATTCGGGTTTCGGCTCGGAATGCCAGTACCAAAATAACTCATCTGGTTAAAGCAGGGCCAGCAAATCAAAGTTAAAATTAATCCCGTAATTGGCCCAGCTCGGAGATAATGGAGGGAAATTGGGGGCCAGCAGGTTTAAAAATATAATAGGGGCCTGCACGGCCACCTTTTTGGCTTTTTTCCGCTTAACCCGCTTTAATTCTTTAATATTATCCAAATTATAATAAATTATTTAAGCGTACTTTTTATGCCAGAATTTTTCCTATTTGCGCAAATATTTCCGCTTATTTTCGAAATAATAAATTTTATTAAAAATCGAGTTTATTTTGTTCCGGAATTTGGAAAATTAAAAAGCGGCATAAAAAAATTGGGTTCGAAAGGGATCCAAAATATTGCAATTTATTTGGTTGGAATAAATATATTCCAAATAACAAAAAAAATCGGAAAAAGATGCGTGGCAAATAAAAATACCATAAAATTTGCAATTAAAACAAAAGGGCATTTTGATGCCAAATAAAAAAAGTGATTCAAAAATATCGGTATAACAAATTGTAAAAGGTTGTGCAAAAAAAGGTTTTTTTTGCACCCGACCAAATATTTTATTAAAATAAAAAGGAAATAAGTGAGGAAAAAAAGGAAAATATTTATCGATCGATAAAAAGCGAAAATAGCAGGTTTTGGCCAAAAAAATTTGGCCTAAAAAAGGAGACCTGATATTATAATTATATTATAATGTACGGGGGCAAAAGGGCTGGCACTAAACTCTAGTGTAATATTTTAACCTTATGATCGGAAATAAGGGGTTAAAATTATATAATTAGGTTATATAAAAATAAAAGCGATATATTAGGCATTAAATATATTAAAAATATTGTTAGGAATATTTTTGATATTTAGGAAAACCAACGTATTACTTGTATTTTTAATTGCCAAATGGAAAATAATACGGGTATATAAAGCAAAAAATTCCTATTGTGTTAAATAATTTTTAATTAAAGCTTTAGTATTAGTTAACCTAAATTAGCTCCAAAATATCCCTTTGGGTAAATAATTGAAACCTTTATTATTATTCTAGTTCCTAGTATAAGCAACCTTGTGAAAACCTTACTGCTTAGCGCCTCTCCTAATATACCCTACCCTAAAAGCAGAAAACTGTTTGTAACATCCCGGCATAACAGGCATTGGCCAAAATAACCCGATAAAAAAGCTGGACCCCAGAAAAAATCCAGCAAATTTATAGCCAGGTGGCCAATAAATATTAGGGGGTTGCTAAAACCTGGAAAAAATTTTACCAGCACCACGGGTTTATAAAAATTTATGCCGAAATATAAAAAGCAATTAAAAATTGTGAAAATTGCGCAAAAAATAAAACAAATAAATATAAGCTTTATAAATTATTTTAGTTTTTGCTAGCGTTTAGCAAAATTTGGCAAAAAGTTATAATAGATTTTGTTACAGGGCTACCCAAATCAAAAAAACCCCTTATAAATGTCCAGTATAATAGTATTATAATAATAATTAACCAATTTACTAAATATGCTATATATTTATTATTTAAAAAAAAGCAAAAATTATAAAGCTAATTTATATTTTTATCCAAAACGTGATTATAAAATATAGGATACCAAAATGTATAATTATGGACCGAAACAAACTGTTTAATAGCAAATTTTGAAAATAACTTATAGCTAGTTTAGGTGCAAAATATACCTTTTTTATGGTTTATTATTTTTAAATAGATAAGTAAACGAAACAAATAAACCAAACTATAAAACAATATTTATATTATTTTATTAATTATAAATAAAATAATTGGGTATAATTATTTTTTATAGCACAATTTGTATATAATAGTTTAGTATATAAAAATATAAGAATTATATTGTTTTATACAAATTATAGATTTATATTTACGGTATACAAAAAGTTTAGGGCAGAATTATATACTTTAGTAGCGGAAATATAGGTAAAAAAATTTACCAAGCTGCACAAAAATTTTCAAATAAAGCTAAAGGAATTATGATAATGTATATTTATGCAGGCCAATAAAAAAAGGATCAAAAGATCAATTTTTAAAAAAGGGAATAATATTTATCTTTTTTAATACAATATTAAAATAAAATAATTAAGTAACAAATTAAATTATAAAAAATTGGGATTGTTTAAAATTTTAAAAAAGATTTCCGATATTAATTACGAATTTTAACTGTTATTAACCATGTATAATTATTTGGTTTTTTATATTAATTTGTTTAAATTAGCACTATTAGGGTTTAAAAATAATAAATTAATAAAAATCGACCCAAAATAGGAGTACGAAATCGAAAAAATTTTGGACAAAAATATTATTAACGGAACCAAATATTATTTGGTTAAATAAGCAGGGTACAAAGTTGAAAAAAGCATTTGGGAAAAAAAAACAAACCTAAAGGGTGCGCTAAAAATTTTTAAAAAGTATCGGCAAAAGGTTTTTGGGAGGAAATTAATATTAATGCCAAAATTTGGGCTTTGGTTCGGAATGCTAGTACCAAAATAATTTACCTGGTTAAAATAAGGCTAACAGATTAAGGTTAGGATCGATTTTATAATTGGCCCAGCTTGGAAATAACGGAGGGAAATCGGGGGCCAGCAGGTTTGGAGGTGCAATAGGGGCCTGTATAGCTATTTTTTTGGCCTCCTCCCGCTTAACCTGCTTCAATTTTTTAATATTATCCAAATTATAACAAATTATTCAAATATATTTTTTATGCCAAAATTTTTCTTATTTGCACAAATATTTTTGCTTATTTTTAAAATAACGGATTTTGTTAAAAACCAAATTTATTTTGTTCCGGAATTTGGAAAATTAAAAAATGGCATGGAAAAATTGGGTTCGAAAGGAATCCAAAATATTGCAATTTATTCGGTTGGAATAAATACATTTCAAATAATAAAAAAAATCGGAAAAAAATGCATAGCAAACAAAAATACCATGAAATTTGTAATTGGAATAAAAGGGTATTTTAATGCCGGATAAAAAAAATAATTCAAAAATATCGGTATAATAAACTGTAAAAGGTTGTGCGGAAAAAAGTTTTTTTTGCACCCGACCGAATATTTTATTAAAATAGGAAAAAGATAAGTAAAAAAAAAAAAAAAAATATTCACTGACCAATAAAAGGCAGAAATAGCAGGTTTTGGCCAAAAAGATTTGGCTTAAAAAAAAAAACCTGATATTATAATCATATTATAACGTATAGGGGCAAAAGGGCTGATACTAAACCCCAGCGCAACACTTTAACCCTATAATCGGAAATAAAAGGTTAGAATTATATAATTAAATTACGTGAAAATAAAAGTGATATATCGGGCACTGGACGTATCAAAAATATTGTTAGGGATATTTTTAATATTTAGGAAAACCAATGTATTATCCGTATTTTTAATTGCCAAATGGAAAATAATACGGGTATATAAAGCAAAAGATTTTTATTGTGTTAAATAATTTTTAATTAAGGTTTTGGTATCAGTTAATTTAAATTAGCTCCAAAATATCCCTTTAAGCAAATAATCGAGACCTTTATTATTATCCCAGTTTTTAGCACAAGCAACCTTGTGGAAACCTTACTGCTCAGCGCCTTTCCTAATATACCTTACCCTAGAAGCAAAAAACCGTTTGTAACACTGACCAAACATTTTATCAGGGCCAGGGTAAATAAAAAGGGGAAAAAAAAATTTACCGACTGGCATAAAAAAGAAAATAGGGTGCAATTATAACGAAAAGAATTTGGCCTAAAAAAGGGGACCTAATATTATAATTGCGCTACGCCCGAAAGGGATAAAAAGATTGGGGCTAACCCCTAATGCTATATTTTAACCCCGCAGCAGGGTAACGTAATAAGTTACATAATTACGGTGAATTTTTAAATTTATTATCAGAGTTACAAATCCAAAAAAAGGATTTTTGAATCTGTTAACAAAGTTACAGATCCAAAATAAGGAATCTTTGGATCTATCCGCAAATCCACAAATTTAAAAAACTTAATAAAAGGATTATCCAATTATAAAAAAGGCAGAATTTTTCAAGTATTAAAATAATTTTAATTAAAGCCTCGGTATTAGTCAACCTAAGTTAGCTCCAAGGCACCCCTTTGGGCAAGCAATAACAAACAGCGTTTTTATCAGATCCCAAACCAAATGCAAAGCGACTTTGTGTTACGACCACACTACAACGTACGGGGGCAGAAGGGCTGGTACCAAACCCCAGCGCAACGCTTCAACCCCACAATCGGAAGTAAAGGGTCAGAATCACATGACTAGGTCATGTAAAAACAAAAGCGATATATCGGGTATTAAACGTATCAAAAATATCGTTAGGGATACTTTCGATACTTAGAAAAACCAACATATCACCCGTATTTTTAATCGCTAAGTGGAAAATAACACGGGTATATAAGGCGAGGGATTCCTATTGTGTTAAATAGTTCTTGACTGAGGCTTTGGCATTAATCAACCTAAGTTAGCTCCAAAGCATCCCCTTAGGCAAGCAATCGAGACCTTTGTTACTACCCCAATTCCCAGCACAAGCAACCTTGTGAAAACCTTACTGCTCAGCGCCTCTCCTAGCATACCTTACCCTAAAAGCAAAAAACCGTTTGTAACACTTTGCAAAACCAGTACTGCTTAACACCGCCCTTAGGTGCCCTACCCTAGGAGCAGAAGGCCTATAATTGTAACACAGGAATTAAAGGATATTATAAAGGATAAACTGGCTAAAAAGGACCGGCCTAAAAGTTTTGTTAATTTTGTTACTAAAAGTATCCGTATTAGTAATAAACTATATAAATGATGCCTGGAAAAAAAGGTTCAGCATTATTAGCCAGCAAAATAAAATAACAAAACAAACCAAAAAAAAGCCAAATAATAATAATCCACCGCGCATAAAACGTATTTAAAACTAATAAATTTATTTGCAGGGCTATATACCTTTAGTAAAAAAAATAGCAAAAAAACCAAAAATGCGTTATATAACAAAATTTTAAGGACGGAAATTGCTTCCAATGTAAATAATTAAAGCATGCTAAAAAATTATCCTAAAAAATAATAACAGTTTGTAATTATTTAATATATGGACCTGAAAAAAACCCTGTATTTTGGAGTTTTATATAGCTAAATTTACTGCTTTAATAATGAGTGCTTTACGTATCAATCGAACAAAAACGAGTTTGGTTAATACTTTTAGCAAAGGATGGCCATTATATATTTTTGTTAGATCGATTGGTTGTGGTTTTACCGTAACAAAAGCAAGGACAAAAAAATTAAAAAAACCCGAAAAGCCCGAAAATAATAGCTTAAAATAACCGTACTAGTCGAACGGGATATTTATAATATTAAATTTTAAAAAATTAACCAAGCAAAAAATATCGGAACCGGCTGATAAATTTCTTAAAAATATAATTAAAGCTTTGCTAAAAAAACGAAATATTTTTCAGCAAACCTTAGCGAAATTTAGGAAACTGGCAACCCCAAAAAAAATATCGGAACCATTATTAAGGACAAAAAAGAAAATTTCGATACTAACGCCAAAATTGACCAGAAATTATTAGGTTAAACATATTTAACTAAAGGATTAAAAAAAATATTAAACTGGGCAAAATTTGAAAATTTGCAAAAATAGGACCCAATAAAGCCAAAAAGCGGTATATTATAATTGCAAATATGATAAAAACATATACGGCACTTGCAAATCAAAAAAAGGTACCCAATCAAAAAATTTATACGTATACCCATAAAATACCGGTATATTTATTATTTAAAACCTGGCCTGATAATTCTGAAAGGCCAAAAAACCAAAGATTATATTGCAAAATACCTGCAATAAAAAATAATAATTAGCGCCTAAACTGGGGCCGAAATAACCAAACTATTATTTACTGCGGGAAAAATATATACGAGGCGCGATATTAAAAAAATAACCCGTTCCAAAACCATTAAAATTCTATGGTTAAAAAAAATTATAAAAATATAATGATAAAGAGCAAAAAATATGCAAATATTTTTGGGCGGAATATTTTTATAATAATTATAATAACCATTTGCCTAAAAAATTGAAAAATAACTGATTTTTTTAAAAAGATAACACAAAGTTTCGAAGCCTGCCAAAATAAGGGTCGCAATTATGCAAATAATAAATTGTATTCCGCAATTGCCCCGAAAAAACAGCAATATTTGCCCCGTTATATTATTATCTTATAATATATATAGCAGGGTTAATTCCATATTATGCTTATTAAAAGGCCAAAGATAAGCATTATGCGGAAAAAAAGGCCAAAAATTGGCAAACCGGATATTTTTACCCCGGTTACCAGTATAAGGCAAAAAATTAGGGCATTTAACAGGAACAAAGGCCCGGATTAAACAAAAAAAAACAAATTAAAAAAACCTTGACGAAAATTATAAATAATTATCTGCTTTATATTAAAAAAAATAATTAAATAGCAAAAATAACAATTAATAATAATAATTAATTACAAATTTAACAGAAATTATTTTGCACCAAAAATAATAGCAAAGTTTGGCATACCGATATATTGGAAACAATAATTATACAGTTTTGGAATTATAAAAAGAACCAATTATTTATGATAATAAAATAATCGATATAAAGGCTAATCGATTTAAATTCGAAATATTAAAAAAGAACTTACAAAATTACCCTAAATATTAAAAATACGGAAAAAAAACCTAATTTTAATTTTTTCCTGGTTTAAAACGTATAATCCTTTAATAAATTGACTTTCGGAAAAATATTATTAAAAAAAATTATTATTGGTAAATAAAAAAAGCCGAATAATCGCAGGCCCCAAATTATAAAAAATAAAAGCCAAACAGGATTATTATAATAATAGTAGGATTTAGCAATTAATCCTGGCAAATTATACTGATAAATTTGCAATTATGAGGCAATACCGGCCTTAATAGCAAAAAACCTCAAAAAAAACAAAATTATAAAAAAAGTTATAACCGAAATTGCAATCGAAAAAAAAGTACAATTAAAACTAAAAATTAAAAAACAAAAATAATCAGGGATTATAACCAAAATTATAATTTACCTAATAAATAAGCATATTCTTAAATATAAACCGTTTAATTATAAAATTAAATTTAAATCCGAAATATAATTTAATTATTAAAGACTGTATTAAATAAATTCCAAACAGCAAAGGCTATTATGCGAATAATTTGCAAAAACCTCAAATAAGGCATCATTTAATTATTGGATATTTTATAAAATATAAAATATTTTTTTATCCCCCCAAAAAAATAAAAAATAAATATATATTAATTATTGTTTGTTAAATAAAATTATAATAAAAAATCGGTATTTTTTATTTTTGATTAATAAATTATAAAATAAATTTGACAAAGCCAAATAATTTATAGCTTTTGTTACAATCACAGGCCTTCTGCTCCTAGGGTAGGGCACCTAGGGGCGGTGTTAAACAGTACTGGTATTATAAGGTTGCTTTGCAATAGGGTCTGGGGTTGGTAGGAACATTATTTGTTATTGCTTGCCCAAAAAAATGCCTTGGAGCTAACTTAGGTTAACTAATACCGAGGCCTCAGTTAAAACTACCTTAGTACCTGGGAAGCCCATCCTTTTTATAATTAAATGCTTCCTTACTAAAGTTCCGTGGATTTGTGGATCTGTTACCTTTGCCAACAGATCCAGAAATCCTTTTTTGGATCTGTGGATCTGTTATCCTTGCTAACAGATCCAGAGATCCTTTCTATAGTCACATAACCTACCGTGCTACCCCACCGCAGGGTTAAGGCGCAGCACTGGGCGTTAGCCCCAGCCCTCCTGTTTCCCCGGGCGTAGCGCGGTTGTAACAGCTTTAAATTTATAAAAAAAAATACAGCCTGTTAAAAACTTAAAAAAAAAACAAATAAAAAACCGCTTTTTAAACCCGGTTAAAAATATATAAATTGCTAATAAGAATTTTCAGGCTTATTAATATATTAGCCATATTCCAGTAAATAATTGATTGTATATTACAAAAATATATAAATATTTTTGCATTTATTTATCTGGATAATATTTTAATTTTTTCGGAAATATTCAAAAAATATAAAAAATATATGCATAAGGTTTTATAAAATTTGCAAAATGCAAAATTTTTAGTTAAATCTGAAAAAGATATATGGCAAATATAAAAAATTACCTTTCAAAAATATTTAATTATACCAGGATAAATATAAAAAAAACCAAAAAAGTACAAATAATAAAAGAATAGCCCAAATTAATCAACTTTAAAAAAAATACAAGGTTTTTTGGGTTTTTGAAATTTTTATTAATAATTTATCCGGAATTTTAACAAAAAAACATTTTTTTTTGTAAATTTTACCAAAAATGATACCCAACTTTATTAAAAAATACAAAAATAAAAGATTTTTAACTTATTAAAAAAGGCTATAATATAAAAATTAATATTAATTTGCCAAACCCAGATAAATTTTTTAAAATTGAAATTAATATGTTAAATTTTGCAATTAGGGCTTAATTTAACCAATAAAATAATAATAAAAGGTTATATTTTTATATTTTTTTATTATATAAATTTAAGAACCCGAAATTAAATTACCCATCTTATAATAAAAAAATTATAATTAGTATTTAAATATTTAAAAAATAAAATATATTTGTGCTAAATAAACCACGATTATAAAATATCCAAATTATAAAAATTTTGCACATTTTATTATTTGCCAAATTTTAAACAAATAATAAATTTGTTGGAATTAATTGTCTTAAAATTATAATTTTTGGATTAAATATAAAAAAAACTCGAAAAATAAATAGGCAAATGTCTTAAACTGCTAACCAAACCATAAAAATAAAATACTGCCAAAAATGCACATAATTCTAATATAAAAACCGGATAAATTTTTGGTTTTAACATAATAAATATTAATAAAAATTATAGTTTAAAAAAAATAAACTTTTAAAAAAATATAACAAATTTATGCCTAATTGGTTTATAAATCCCAAAAAATAACCAAAATATGGAAAAAATTGTAATAGTATCACGGGCTTATCCGAACCCGAACCAAGGTCCGCAAAATAATAAAAAATTATAAAAATTACGCCAATAATAAGGCTAATAAATATAAATTTTATAAATTATTTTAGCCTTTACCAGCGCTTAATAAAACCTGGCAAAAAATTACGATAAAGTTTATAATTAAGCTTTTTGAATCAGAAAAGCCCCTAATAAATAACCAATATAATAATATTTTAATAATGGTAAATAAATTTACTAAATATGCCTTATTCTATCCTATAAAAAAATAGCAATATTGCAAAATTAGTATATATTTTTATCAGAAATATAATTTCGGAATACAAAATACCTAATAAATTAATTACGGATCGAAATAAATTATTTATTAGCAAGTTTTGAAAGGCCCTAATAGCCAAATTTGCAGCAAAATACACATTATTAATAATTTATTATTCTGAAACAAATAAATAAATAAAACAAACAAACCAAATTATACAATAAAATTTATATTATTATATTAATTATAAATAAATTAATTGGGTATAATTATTTTTTATAGTTTAGTTTATTTATAACAATTCGGTATATAAAAATATAAAAGTTATACCTTTTTTGCAAATTACAAATTTATATTTACGGTGTACAAAAAACCTAAAATAAAAAAAACTACTTTAATAACGGAAATATAGGTTGCTAAAATAACCAAATTATACAAGCACCTGTAAAAAAAAGCTCGAAAAGTTACAAAAATGCATATCCACCCAGGCAAACAAAAAAAAGCTTAAAAAACCAACCTTTAAAAAAAGGGATAATATTTATCTTTTGTGTTATAATATTAAAATAAAATAACCAAATAATAAGCTGGATTATAAAAAATCCGAACCGTTCAAAATTAAAAAAAAAATTTAATAATTAATTATAAACTTTAATTATTATTAACCATAAAAATCCATTTTATTTTTCACGTTTCCCTATTAAAACCGGCACCGGCTGGTTTAAAAAGTATAAAATTAATGGAAATAAATCCAAATTAAAAGTGGGAAATTAAGGAGATCCTTAAAAATAAAATATATTATCGTAAATAATGGTACCTGGTCAAATAAGCAGGATAAAGCTATAAATATAATATTTGGGGGAAAAAAACAAACCTTAAAATTGCCAAAAGGTTTTATAAAAATATTGGCAAAAGCAATTATCAAAGGGTTAATAAAAAAAAGCTTAACCTAACAATATGCCGCTGCGCGCACTGTTATATTAAAAGGCGCATTGGAAATTAAACCCAGGGTTTTTTATTTAAGGAACAAATATATTATTATTACGCTGCGCAATTAAAAAAAAATGTTAAAAAAGTAATAATTAATCCGATTAACAAAGGGCAAATAGGTTAGGGTTAAAAATAATCCCGAAACCAGCCCAATTAAAAGGAGGAAATTTGGGGAACAGAATAATAAAAGGGATAGGGGCCTGCGCGGCCGCCTGCCCGGCTTTTTCCCGCTTTACCCGTTTTAATTTTTCCAAATTATTAATGCCTCGGGATAGCGCACATAATATTTGCTTTAACCAAAAGTTTTTTTTTGCTTTTGCAAACGTTCCAATTGGTTATTAAAAGCACAATATTTGTCCTTAATGGCCCGGACGGCCGCTTTTAACTGTTAGTACTGATAACTAATAAAGCGAAGCTGGTTAGGGGATGGGCCTAAAATGTTGCATCCAAAACAGTTAATACGAAAATATTTTATATAACAAAACAAGTTTTAAAAAAAAAGCTTCATATTTGTCCGCTTAAAAATCTTATACCAATAAATACAAAAAGGTATAAAAATAGCAGATAACAGGATAATAATGAAAAGGTCCTTCCAATAAAGCGTTAAAAAGGCTGCTGGTTTGCACTTTTATACCCGACCAAACATTTTGTTAGGGTAAAAAAAAATAAGGTAAAAGGAAAAAAATATGCATTATTTGATAAGGAAAAAACGGCAAAAGATATGGCCAAAAGGATTTAGCTTGGAAAAGGAGACCTGGTATTATAATTATGCTACGCCCGGAGGGGATAAAAGGGTTAGGAGGCTAAGCCCTAGTGGTACGCTTTAATCCCACGGCAGGGTAATATAATCGCAGCAGCAAACAAAGGTTACGTAAAAAAAGCACGTAATTTAATAATTTATAATTTGCCTCACAAATCACAAATCAGGAAAAGTGCTTTATAATTTGCCTTACAAACCACAAATTAAAAGAAGTGCTTTGTAATCTGCCTCGCAAATCACAAATTAAAGAATTTAGTAAAGGGGGTTGCTTATTTATAAATAAGAGCAGGACCCCCAGATAAAAAGGTAGTTTTAACTGAGGCCTCGGCATCAGTTAACCTAAGTTAGCTCCAAAATACCCTTTTGGGCAAGCAATAACAGATAACTGTTCTACCAGACCCCCAGATCACGTGCAAGGCGACCTTGCAACCCAGTACTGCTTAACACCGCTCCTAGGTGCCCTACCCTAGGAGCATAAGGTTTGTGATTGTAACATTAGGCTTGCTTTCGTACTGGGCACTTTTAATAATAAAATAAATGTTTAACTTTATTGTATGGAATATAAAATACCCCGCTAATATTTATTAATAATTTTATAATAATCTCCTTTTTTCCCGCATTTTTTATTATTATATTTTTTCAAATCGCATTATACGCAGGCCCTATTTAGCTTGCAAAATGGGCTTTGATAGCCCCAGTTTTAGCATTTAAAACATTAGGCTATTACCAGTTTAAAATCAAAAAAAATAACATTAATACATTAATATTCTGTTTAAAATAATTCTTTTATAATTAAATTATTTCCTCGATTTCGGTAAATTAAATAAATACAGTTACAATTAATTTATTATTCCGCCGTTTTTATATTATAACCGAAATATTTTAAATATTATTCATTTTATTATTTATATTTCATTTTTTAACCAGTTTGGACCAGAAAAGCGCTTTTCTGTTTTTATTTAAATAGGGTTGCAGAATATTTATAAAAATACTTATAGCTATTATTATAACCGTTTACCATTTAATAAATAAGCAGCAATTTGCATAATTTCCGGTATATTTTATTTTTATAAAATTCATGTACCAAAAATATAGCGGATAATACTTTAAAAGTATTAGCAGAAGAGGGTTTCTCCTATTTAATCGGCTCGGAGATTTTCAAAAGGGGTGAACAACAATCTTTATAATCTGGGGAAATCTTATTATTATATACAAAGAGAAAAGAATTTATTTGCCTAAAGAAGGGCAAAAACTGCCCTTTTATTTGCGCGGAGGCGATTGCCCAAAGGGCGATCTGCCGTTTTAGCCGCACAGGCCGGTTGGCCCGTGCGGGATCCAAAAAGGCCCAAAAAATCCCTCCATTCCGTCCTCCTTTTCCGGATCGCACGCATACAAAATACCTATTCCGATACCGGCAATTTTTTCTTTTGTGCGCGGGTATTTCGGTATTTTATTCCTATAATATAATAGGTTTATCCCGAAAATCGTAAAAATTTTCAAAAATTCTAACAGAGGGGTTTTCACAAAGGAAATACTAGATCCGGTGATTCGGTTTTTTAATAAAGGAAATAGCCGGATCTGGTAATTCGAAATGTTTATTTAAAAAAAGGAGCGGTCTTGGTGGGCCGGTAATTAAGGCAAAAAAAAATAAGCGCTTTGGAAAGGCATTTTTATGCTTTGGAAATATTAAATTATTAAACCAAAGAATAATAAGAAAAAAATAATGCAAATGCGGATCTTTACATAATAAAAAGCTATTTAGCAAATTGTTTTAATAAAAATAATATTAATAATTGCTTTTATAATTTTAAAGGTAGGATTTGTGCTTATATAAAAGTATTTCGTTTGCCCCATTTGCAATCCGGCTAAGCTGCACCGATAAATTTTACTTATTAACCTGTTCTTTTTATACCCTGTTTGTATACGCTTTATTATTTAAAATCCCGATCAGTTAATTATTATTTTATTAATTATTATTTTTTTTCCCTTTTTTTCTGCCTTTTTTTTTATTTTTGCAGCCAAAATGGCTGGTGAAAAAAAATTGTCAAATTTTGTATAATTGCGCAAAAATTATCGTTTTTAGAATTTGGGCCCAACTGATAATCTTTTATCGAGCGGTAACAAATTTGAAATTATTGTTTATAATAATCAAACTGAGAAATAAGCTGGTTTTCTGCAAAATTTGGCTGTATTAATATTCCCAGCTTAATTAAATAATTCCCAAATTGGTGCCGATACCGTTAGTGTATTAATATTTATTTTAAAAAAACCAAACGTGCTTAAATTTCATATAAGCCGTTTTTTGCTTCAATTTCGAATCCCGATCCTATTCCGACCGAAAATCTTAAATATAATCCTGCGGCTGGCCTTTTCAAAATTGTTAATCCTTTTTTTATTAATCCCGATAATATTATAAATTTTGCCGTAGCAGCATTATAAATAATTAAAATCACAGGCATTTTTTTGGGATCCGTATTTAAATTTTCAGATAATTATTAAAAAAAGGATAAAAAGTTCCGCATTAAATAAAAAAGGATTATTTTTTGGCAAATAATTAATATTTTATTAAAAGCAGCTATTTAATATTAATTAAATTATAATAATTTAATAAATAAACAAACCAAATTTATTAATTAGTTTAATAATAATTCTATTATGCAAAAAAATAGCAATAAAAAAAAGGAGTTTATTAAGCCCTTAATTTTCCAGTTTCAAAACAAACCTTTTACCGAGCAATATAAACAGGCCATAACTTATGTTGTGTTTTCCGAATAGTTAAAATTTGCTTAAACGTAATTATAACCTTTATAAAAGCCGGCTAAAATTATCGATTTTATTATTTAGCAATCCGAAAATTATTTTAAGCCCAAAATCCCTAAAAAGAAAAAAGGCAAGGGTAAAATTATTTTTAAAATTTCCAACCGTTTTATTATTAGCAGCAAAAATATTAAACCGCCAATTTTAAGCTTTAGCAAGCGCAATAAAAAAGGGGATTTAAGATTAATCTTATATTTGGGATATTTCAAATTAATTTTGGCCGGTAAAATGCCGGAGCTTAATAAAAAAGATAATTGCCGGAATCAAATCCCGAACAGAAAACAGTATTGGCTATATACTTTTAAGCTATATGTGCAAACCTATATAAATTTTTCAATTTTTGAAAACTTAATTATAAAATCGGGCTAATAATTATTTTTAATTTTTTTCTGGTTTTGCATTTAGCCTTTAAATTTTTTGCAATATAGCGCCAAAACAAAAAGGCTTGCAAAAAAACTATAAATTTATTTCCTGGATTAAATAATCGAAATACATTTTGCTATTAAGGATGATTTAATTGCAAAATTTAACAAATAAAAAATTATTTATAGAATAATGCTAATTTTTACCGAAAAAGATAAAGGTAAAAATAATTTGTTTACCGAAACAAATAATAATTTCCTTATAATAATATAAACAAAATATAATATTACAGGCCAAACGGTTATTTTAAAAATATAAAATACTGCAGCCCTAATAAAAGTGCATAATAAAAAAAAATTTAGGGATATACATTTAAAAAATTGCAATATCGTTTTTTTGCGCGATATTATTTGCTATTTTTATCAATTATAAAAAGCACAATTTTATATTATATTATATTATATTTTTAAGGTTTGCTGCTTTTGTTATAAAAATTAAAAATTAATTTATTATAACCCTTGGTTTTTTTTATTTTTGATTTTGTTTTACTTATCCTTTAACCCTAATTATTATTATATTAAAACTAATAAAGTTTTTTAAAGCCCTGTTTAGCTGATTTTTGGTTATAGTATTTGCAGAATTATTTGCTTTTGCAATCCACCGGATTTTATTAATTTCCCAACCCTTATAAGATTTGCAAAAAATTATAATATTTATTATAAAATGTTTTTTTATTATTATTTTTAGTTAAATAAAGTATTAATATAGCAAAAAGCTGTTAATATAAATTACCAGTTTGCAAAAGGGCAGGTCCAGTTTTTTATTAATTGCTAAAAGCATTATTTTAAAAATATAGCCCGTATCAAATCCGCTAATTATATTATAAATTTTGCTGGGAAAAATGCTTTATATTACCCTGTTATATTTAACAAAACTTTAATACAGTATATTTCCGGTAATTTAAAAGCTATTTTCCTGCTTTATGCTGGTTTTAACTCCAAAAATAACCATAAAACCGATTTATAAACTAAAATCCTTATTATTAACAAAAAATCCGTTTATAAATATAAATAATTTTGTTTTTAACAAATCAAATTAAATATAATTCAAACCTTTATTCGTATTATTAATTTACCAATAAATATATTTGTTAAGTTTTTTAATATCCGTATCCTGGGATTTTTTGGCTTATACCGCTATAAAATAGTCGAAAGCAGCTTCCGATTGATATATTAAACTAATATATACCCTTTATACATATTGGATAATATACTGTTACTGGGTATTATCGCTTTTATAAAGCGCAAGTTTAAGCCAATTTGCCTATTTTTTTTGCTATATATACATAATTATTTTACCGATCGCAATTTTGCAATTATTAAAATAACCTTTATTATTAAGGCCTAAAATGAATCTCGGTTTGGCCTTAAAACCTGCCTTTTAAAAGGCAACTTTTTCCTTTTCCATAAATTTTTTCCTATTTAAATTTAACGTATTATTAATTTATATACCGATAATTTCAAAACTTTTACCGATCTTTAAAATAAATAAACAGGGATTATAATTAAAAATGGAGCAATTTAATTATTTTTTATGATACTTTTGGTACGTTATAAGCCAATATAATCCGGTTTTAGCTAATTTATAAAACGGTTTAATCAAACAAAATATGGTTCCAAAAGGGTATTATTGCTGCAATTTTATAGGAAAATATAAATAAATAATCCTTTATAACTCGGTTTTGGCCTGGGTATATATTTGGCTAATATTTCGGATTATTAGCTGGGTTTTTATAGCTATAAAAATTAATATAAGCGTAAGGATCAGGTATTAATTATATTATATAATTATTAGGAATTGGATAAATAATATCAATTTTTTTCAATTATTATATTTTTATATCACAAATTTCAATTTTTTATAAAGGTTTGCATTTATTTTTTTAACCTTTTTAATTATATATATTCCGAAAATTTTTACCGATTTATTAATTTAATATTATCTAATTAGCTCGATTATATTATTAACCAGCAAATTGCTAATTTTTTTTTGGTTAAATTATTTAAAAAATTTGCCTAAGTTTGTGATTTTTCCAACCTATTAATAATAAAGCGCTAAATATATAAACTCCGTTTTTTTGCGCTTATAAATGCTATTGGGATATTTGCTGCCTCGGGGTTGCGCTAAAATCATTCATATTATTTGGGTGCCGGTTTATCGGTTAATGCAATAACTAAAGGTGCCGGTGGTTCAGGTACCCTGTACAGCCTTTTTTATTTATACGGAAAAAATAGCGGCAATTTTTCGATTTTTAAATCATTTTTGCTAATATTTGTTAAGTTATTAATTTACCGTTCTGTATTTTTATAAAACCGTTTTCGAAGCCGCGGCTGGTTTGGAACTGGATATTTAAATAATTCCGGCTATTTTTTTGGACCTATTATTTGCTACTCCTCCGATTTATAATAAAATTTGCAAATAATGCTTCGAAATATTACTAAACCATTTGATATATTTATTATAATTTTATCTTTTGTTACAAATAGCACTTTAAAAAATCCCTGCCATTTTTATTTTTTTCGATAAATAAAAACCTTATTTTTTAAAGCAAAAAAACTGGGCAATATTTTTATAATACTCGGATTATTACGCATATTTAAAGAATCGTTTACCCTCCGTTTAGCAAAAAGTTTGCGCAATTTTGCCATAATTTTGGTAATTATTGCTATTTGTTAAACCTATATTCCAAAAAATGCTAAATTATTATTAAATTGCAGTATAGCATTAAAAATAAGCAAAATAAGGATTAATCTATTAGGTTTTATAATATTATTTAATATTTTAACTGCTTTTTAAAATGCAAAATCGGGGTGGATATTAGGGCATTTTTTCTGATTATTTTATAAGCACGTTAAAAAATTTATAATACCTTTTAACCTTATTTATCGACCAATATGCTTTTATTAAAACCTGATAATATATAATTGCAAAAAGCTTTATTTTTATTTGGAATTTGCTCGTAATAAAATTGGTTTTTGCATTATAAAATATAATATTAGGCGGGCCAAAATAAATATTAAACCAGCAATATTTAAAAATTTCCTATATTTTTTTAACTAATCCTTTTTTAAAAAATATTATTATATTAAATGCAATATTTGTATTAATTATATAAAATATTTATTTATTATCCAAATATATAATATTAATAATTATTTTATAATTAAAATCGATATTATTTTTAAGCATAAATTTAAAATATTATAATACAAATTTATAATTTGGCAATAGTGGCATATTTGATTAATTATTTGCAAAATGTTCCAATTTGCCCAATAGTTTACCTAGTCCAGCATATACCAAAAGTAATTAATAAAAAAATAACCAAAATATTTATACAAATGCCTCAGCTTTATTTTTGTTAAAAAAGGCACCTTTATAATTATTTGATTAGTTAAATATAAAGCGCCTGAATAATTAGCCTTATTAAAAAAGAACTATAAATGGCCTAATTTTTTGATAATTAAAATATGTTTGCCAAATTTTATTATAAGTTTATTATGTATATTATTAAAATAAATACCTAATTAGTTTATATTTTTAAGGTATAATAAAAAAAGGGTTTATATTAGGATTATATAAAAAATAATCGATCCAATTAAAATTTTTAACATAATTTTGCTCAGGTTAAATAGGGTATTTTCTAAACCAAAATAAATATAATATTTAAATTTGCCAATAATTAATTAAAAATCAGGCAGAAAATATTATAATATTCGAAATTATATAAAACTGGCGGTCGAAATTTTGGCCGCTTTTATATTTAAAAAAATGCCGCACCATTTATTTCCGTTAAAAAGCATATATTATTATAATACCTGCTTTTGATCGTTTTTATTCTGGTTTTTATTTATTTATTATAAAAAATAAGCCTAAATGCAATACCGGACAGTTTTATTAATAGAATGGCTGGTAATAGCAGCAATAAGGAAATATATTAATAACGTTTTTCTTTTATCATTATTTAACTAATCGCTGGGCTTTAATATTAATTAAGCCTGTTAATTAATTGCGGGTTTTTTATTATTCTTATTATTGTTTTTTTTTATATTCGAGAAAAAATTAAGCAAAATTTTTTCTTTAATTGTTACGCTTTTAATAAATATTTTTTTAAAACTTTTTGCACTGCATTATTTTTCCGGTATATATTATATTAAATAGCAGCTGTACTTGGTATAACCCCAGCATTTGTTTTGGGAATTATAAAAGTGCTTTTTCCGGGGGCTATTATTATTTTATTTACCGGTATAATATTTATTTTGGGATTTTTTCCAAATTTATATTTAATAAAATAATTATTATAAATAGCAACATTTTTTTTACCTGCATAACATTGCAAAACTGGAAAACCAGGCCTTTAAATATTTTTTTAAACGTAGAAGGGCCATTTTAAGCTTGGGCATTTTTTGGATTGCACAAAAAACGCTTATAATTAGTTAATGGTTTTGTTAATAATCGGGGCCTAACATTTGTTAACAAATTTGAAATTTATCCAAAAGGGTTTGGAATATTTCCATTTTATTTTTATTTATATTTATATTTTCGCAACTGATAATTTGGAATATAATTAAGCTTTAATTTGTATAATATTATTATTAATTAATTTTTGTATCAAAATGTTTCTTAAATTTTAAATAAGTTTTTTTTAAAAATGCATTATTTGTTTATAACTTGGATAAAATAAACCTCGGTTTAACCTGTAAAAATTAATGGGAAAAATGCATAAAACTGTAAAAAAAATGCTAAATATTTTATAAGTATTTATAAAAATCAAAATTTTATTATCCAAAATATTGTATTATTTTTTAAAATATTTATGCATTTTATTATATATATTTCCAAATATTTTTACCAAATTTGTATTAAAAAGTATATTAGTTATATCCAGCAAAAAAAAAATATACGGTACGGGCTAATTATTTGGCTTTTTGCCCGTTTATAGGCCAAAAATTTCTGATAATAATGGCTGGGCATATAATTTTTTACAGCTAAAAACCGGTTTTCCCAATTTGGCGGATCAGGAAAATGAACCCTAATTAATCGATTAATCCCTGGTTTGGATAATAGCTATTATAAAATTGCTAAAATTTAATTTTTATAATATTTTTTAAAAGCATTAGGGAAATAATTATCCGGAAATTACCGTTTCGGTTTGGGGATCGGAAAAAGAAATTAATATTTCGGCCGGTTTTTATTTTAGTAACAAATTATTCCGTTATAAAAATAATTATTATATTTTAATTTATATGGTAATTTATTTTAAGGATTTTCAATTAACCGTTTTTTATTAATTTGGTGGCTATATGCCTTTATTTGGGCCAATAATTTTGCAAGCAAAATTATAATTTTAAAAATTTTATTTTTATTTTAATAATTTATTATTAAGGATTTTATTATTTTCCCGATCGCCAGATTTCGGGCGTTATCCGTATCGGTTAATAATAAATTTAATTTTTTTAAACTTTTTAGGTTTAATTTGCCAAAAATAATAATCCCGCAATTTATTAAAAACTTAATAAATATTTTCGGAACTTTTGCATTTAACCAATCCATATATATAAAATTTAAACCGTTAAAATCCTTAAAAAATACTAAAAAAAATTACCGTATTATTGGCAGTTTTTAAGCATAAATTTAATAATCCAAATATTAATTTAATTATTAAAAGCGATTTGGAACGAGCTTTTTAAGGTATAATCCTTTTATTAAAAAAAATTTCGTTATAAAAATTTATAAAAGTTTAAAAAAAACCCAATCCTTTAAATAATTTTGTAATATTTTTCAAAAAATAATTTTTTTTTTAATCGGAATTCCTTTTGGAACTGCTTTTTTATACTCCAAATATTTTGTTAATAATACCTATTTAATTATTAAAGCTTTATTAGAATAACCGTGCCTATTATTTTGGTAAATAAACAAATAAATTTATTTTAAAATAATTTTTTAATTCAAAAACTTTTGAAAATTTAAAAACTAATAATTCAATTTATTTGTTACAAACGGTTCTCTGCTCCTAGGATAGGGTACGCTAGGAGAGGCGCTGAGCAGTACGGTCTTCACAAGGTCGCTTGTGCTGGGGGAACTGGGTAGTAACAAAGGTCTCGATTGTTTGCCCAAGGGGATGCCTTGGAGCTAACTTAGGTTGACTGATGCCGAGGCCTCAGTCAAGAACTATTTAACACAGTAGGAACCCCTCGCTTTATATACCAGCGACCCCTCCCTACTATGTTTGTGCTATGTCTGTTATGTTCATAGCGAACANGGCCTCAGTCAAGAACTATTTAACACAGTAGGAACCCCTCGCTTTATATACCAGCGACCCCTCCCTACTATGTTTGTGCTATGTCTGTTATGTTCATAGCGAACATAGCATTGTGCTATGTTTGCTATGTTCATAGCGAACATATCACCATGCTTAGGTAAGTACATGGTCACGTGACTTCCTTCCCCAGCTTGGCCTTGGTCATTCGGCCCCTGGCCTTCATGACTGCGGGGTAAAGGCGTCCCGCTGGGGGTTAGCCCCAGCCCTCCTGTCCCCTGCCAGCTGTGGTCGTAACATTATTTTGGGAATTATATAATATTTTTTCCTAAGCTTATAAAATCTTTTTAACTGGTTTTAACCTAATTGCTAAATAGCGCAGGCCAAAAAAAAAGGATTTATTTATTTAGCAAATATATTATCGAGAAAAAAAAAAGTATTGCTCTATTTTTAGATCTTTTACCGACCTTTCCCTAAATTTTAAAGATCCGACGGATAAATGTTTAGCGCTAAATCCTTTGCTTAACCGTTTGTATTATTTTTTGATAATACTGATCAGTATTGGCAAAAAAGGGTTTTTCTTATTTAATTGGCGCGAAAATTTCCAAAAAGGGTAAATAACAATTTTTATAATTTGGGAAAATCCTATTATTATGTACAAAAAGGAAGGAATTTATCTGCCTAAAAAAGGGCAAAGGACTGCCCTTTTATCTGTAGGGAGGCGATCGCCCAAAGGGCGATCCGCCGCTTTAGCCGCACAGGCCGGTTGGCCTGTGCGGGATCCAAAAGGGCCCAGAGGGTCCCTTTATTCCGTCCTCCTTTTCCGGATCGCACGCGCACAGAATGCCTATTCCGATAAAAAGGTTATTAAATTTGTTTATTATATTTTATATATTTTCTGGGGCTTTTGCCCTATTTTTGTGCATTTTTATCACCCTAAGGTTTTTTTTCGCTTTTTTCCTTATTTTATTATTCCTAAAATATAGTTTAATATTCCTTAATAAATGCTAATAAGCCGCTTTAACCAATCCGAAATTTAAAATAATATTGCAAATAATTATAATTTTTTTACGTTGCATTTTTTTCTTATTTATTTCCTTGGTATAACGGTAAAACCTTTATTATCGATCATGGGGGGATTGCTTTTTTAATTTGGAAAGGTATGGTAAGGATTATATTAGCTTCTCCTTTAAGGCTTTATAAAAGTATTATAATTTAAGTATTAATCTTTTAACCTTATAATCCATTCGGTATCTGCTTTAATATAATATTTATTTTTATAATTATCGATTTAATTTATTTCAAGCAATTAAAAAATTAGTATGATTATATTAAGGTTGATATTACCGATCGATGGGTTCAGTCAATCGTTTAATCGGTTAATCGGTTCGATTACCGCAAAATGGTTAACGAAATTACAAAAGAGCTTCATCGATTTAAATGGTTGGTTTTTTTATAAAATATATAAAGGTATTTTTCACATTTTCCACTATTTTTTGAATAATTTTGGATCGATTAAAACCTGTTATAAGGTCGGATCGAGGTATTGGATTTTTATTTGTTGTGGTCGTGCTTTGCATTGCGTGTATCGATTGGGCCAGGCCTGCTGCTTTTTTTATTATTGCCGTAATATCGCCGCAACCCGATATTAAATGCATTATGTTCTAAAGCAATTCGATATTACTAATTCTCGTGATGATTTCAGATTTTATCGTTCTTTTTTATTTTGTAATGTGCGGGCTTTTGGAGTTAACAGCCATTTTTCCTTTGTCTGGAAATATTTATTTATCCTTTATATTATCCCTTAATTCCTGGTAATTTAAAATATTTTGGTATATATATCCAGTTAAATCTATTAATAAATTGCTGGAATTTTATGGTATAAATAAATATTAGTTCTTTTTAATATAGCTAAAGCAGGCTTTTTTTGCCATTTATTTTTTATCCACCTGGCCAAATATTTTGGCAATTCTTTTGCCAAATTTATCGAAATCCACAAATAATAGCTAAATGGATTCCTCCAATTTATTATATTTTTTTAAATAATCGGCTCAAATAAGCTCGAATTAAATCTTAACCTTATTATTAAAATATATAATAATATAGGCTATTTTCTGGCGCTTATACTGGAAATTATCTTGGTAAAAATAAAAATAACTTTTATATTTAGTAAAAAAGGTTTTAAATTTGCTTTTTTTTCCGTTATATTTTTCCGGGGTTGGGAATTTATAGGTCGAAATTACCCTAGGCTGCTTTTTAAATTCCTTACGTTCCTTATTCCGTTACAGTCGATATGGTTATTTACTGCTTATTACCTCCGGTAAATGCTAAACAGGATCAATTAAAATATTACAATTACAGGCCTTTTATTTTTAAAATAAGGCACTTAAGGGCGGTATTAAATAATAACTGGGTTATAAGATTATTTTATATATAATTTGGGGTCTAGTAAAATAATTATTTGTTATTGCTTATCCAAAAGGGTATTTTGAAGCTAACTTAGATTAACTAATACCGAGGCCTTAATTAAGGCTATTTAATACCTGGAGGCCCCTGTCCTTTTTATATTTGGACGATTTCCGTATTAGATCTTTTGGGATTCATAGATTTGCAAACAAATCAAAAATCTCTCTGGATCTATAACTTTGTGGATAGATACAGGGATCCCTTCTGGATCTGTATCTTTATAGACAGACCTAGAGATTCCTTTTAATATTATATAACCACCATATTACCCCGCCGCGGGATTAAAGCGCACTGCTGGGGGTTGGCCCCAGCCCTTTTATCCCCTCCGGGCGTAACGTGGTCGTAACACGCCAATTGGTATTTGATAAGCCTTTACAGCTGCGCCAATCCCTGGATCTCTCTGGGCTTATAACCTGTTAAAATATAGCGTGTATAAAGAAAATAATGCGCTAATTACAGGGATGGCGGGCGCATATTCAGTTGGACTAAGCCTTGTAAAGCATTAAAATTAATGCGTGCAGGGCCCTAAAATAAATAGTGGTTCAAAATTTATTATTTAGGTGAGGGGCAGCCAATTTTATTCCTTTATGTATTTTTCGATATTAGTACTGCGGGTTTTACGCGGGCGGGCATTCTGGTGCCCTAGGCTAATTTCTGGAAAATTATTTTATATAAGGTTGGTAAAAAATCGACCCATGGCTATCAAAATTATCTCTGCGTTAGGATGATAAATTTGATTTAGTTAAATTGATAACAATTTGAGGGACGGGTGACTCGTAGGGTTGCAACCCTTATGAAGCCAGTAATTTCTAAGGCGCTTACCCCTTACAAAGCAAGTGATTTGCAGGGCAGTGGCCCGTGTAAGCTGGGCTTGCAAGCGCGGGCCGCATGCATAACCTTTGCAGGGTAGGTGCATTATATAACCAACCATTTGCCCCAACCAAGTGTACAGGAGTGTTACAACCACGTCTGGCAGGGGACAAAAGGGCTGGGATTAAGCCTCAGCGGGACGCTTTTACCCCGCAGTTACGAAGGCCAGGGGCCAAGTAACTAAAGCCAAGCTGATAGGGTTACGTAATTTAGGGTGATCTGTAATTTATGAGTAAATTACAAAACAAATAAGCGATTTGTAATTTATAAACAAATTATAAATCAAAAGCCAAAGCAGGGAAATTAATATAAAGGTTATTCAAGCATAAAAAAAAACAAACCCTTTCAGGTATTAAAATAATCTTAACTGAGGCTTTAGTATTAATTAATTTAAATTAGCTCCAAAATACCCTTTTGGGCAAATAATATAAATAACTCTTTTACCAAACCTTTAAATCACGTGCAAGGTAACCTTGTAATCCAGTTATTGCTTAATACCGCCCTTAAATACCCTATCGTAAAAATAAAAGGCCTGTAATTGTAATATTTTAACTGATCCTGTTTAGCCCTTATTGAAAATAACAAGCAGTAATAATTATATTAACCGCAATAATAAAGCCCGAAAGCGTTACCATATATGGCAAAATTTATAATAATCCCGCTATAACCCTGCAAACCTTCGGTAACCGTTTGAAAAGCTTAAAGGGCAGCCCAAAACAATCCCAACCTATAAATTCCCCACCCCGGAAAAATACAACAAAAAAAAGACAAATTTAAAACCTTCCTTATTAAATGCAAAAGTTATTTCAATTTTTATTAAGATAATTTTTAATATAAGCACCAGAAAGTGGCTTATGCTGCTATTTATTTTAATAATAAAGTTAAAAACTGGTTCAAACCCGTATAAGCCGATTATTTAAAAGGATATAATAAGTTAAGCAAAGTTACCAAATTGATATTTGCAGATTTCGATATATTTAGCAAAAAATTGCCAAAATATTTGGATAGGTAAATAAAAAACGTATAACAAAAAGAAAACTGCTTTATATTTATTAAAAAAGGCTAGCGTTTATTTATATTATTAAGTTCCAGCAATTTATTAATAAGCTTATTTAAACAAAAAATACCCGAATAGTTTAATTCTATTACGGATTAAAAAATAATATAAAAAATAAATCAGGCAAAAAAAATAAGCCCAAAAATTGTTAATTATATTACCAAAATTATTTATATTAGCAACTGGTTACATAAATAATACCTGAAAAAAAAAGGTAATATCCCCAACCAGTAAAATAAAATAACAAAGAAACCAAAAAAGCCAAATAATAATAATCCATTATATATAAAATATATTTAAAACCCATAAATTTTTTTTTGCAAACACCATACACGCTTAGCAGCAAAAAAAACAAAAATATATCAAATAGCAAAATATTAAAAATAGAAATTATCTTAACATAATAAACCAGGGCATATCAAAAAGGATTACCCTTAAAAAAATAATAAATTACCGCTATTTAATATACAAATAAAAAAACCTTGTATTCCAGAGCCTTATTTAATTAAACTTATTATTTTAATAATAGGTGCCTCATATACAAATAAAATGAGGATAAATCGGGCTGGTACCCCTAATAACAAATAACAATTACGCAGCAAATCGAATAAATATAATTCAGCTATAATAAAAATATAAAAAATCCCGCCAAATTTAAAAATAATGATTTAAAATGGCCATATTGCTTAAATAAAATACTCATAATATTGGAATTTAAAGATTTGGCCAAATAAAAAATGCCAAATCCGGCCAGCAAATTTACCAAAAGCTTAATTAAAACCTTGCTAAAAAAACGAAATATATTTTAATAAACCTTATTATAACTCAAAAAATTAGCAATCCAAAAAAATATCAGAAACCTTTTTCAAAAATAAAGAAAAAAACCTCGATACCAATACTAAATGGACCGAAAATTCCTGGAATAAATATATTTAACCAGAAAATCGAAAAAAATATCAAGCTCGGCAAATTTTAGGAATGTGCAAAAACAGTGTTACAAATGGTTCTCTGCTCCTAGGGTAGGGTATACTAGGAGAGGTATTGAGCAGTATAATTTTCACAAGGTTACTTTATGCTGGGAACTGGGGTAATAATAAAGGTTTCGATTATTTGCCCAAAGGGGTGCCTTAAAACTAACTTAGGTTAATTAATACCAAAGCCTCAGTTAAAACTATTTAATAAAAAGGAAACCCTTTTTTATATACCCGTAAATCTTCATACCATATTTGTGTTATATTTATTATATTTATAACAAATATATCACTGTGCTATATTTGCTATATTTATAACAAATATATTATTATACTTAGATAAATATCTGGTTATATAATTTTTTGCTTATCCTGGTTTTAATTATACAATTTTTGGTTCTTTATAATTGTGAAATAAAAGCATACTGCTGGGGATTAGCCCTAACCTTTTTGCTTTTTGCCAGATATGGTTATATTATTAGGTTTCCTTTTTTAGGCCAAATTCCTTTGGCCATACTTATAACCCCGTTCTTTTTGTTAATAATAAGTATTTTTTTTCCTTATTATCTCCCGTTTCCTTTTTTTTAACAAAATGTTTGGCCGGGTGCAAAAATATAAACCGGCGTTTTTAACCGTCCGTTAAAATAACCTTTTTATTTTTATTATTTTGTTCCCCGTTATTATACCTTTTTATTTTAATTATAAAACCGATGGTTTTATTTAGTGCGATATGTTTTTTTATAATCGATTATGCTATAAATGGTGCATTTGTTTTGGTTATTTTTATTGCAACATTTTGGGCCTGTTATTTAAACACCTCCTTATTTATAATACCCAGCACGCCCGGGTAAAAAAGGAGCTAAAGGCTGCAAAAAAAAAATATCGGTCGGTAAATGCAAAAATCGAGCATTTTTGCAAACAAAAAAAATAATGGTGTAAAAAATTAACCCGTGCAATCCGCCGCAGGATTAGCAGCATTAAAAAATTGAAGCGGGTTAAGCAGGAGAAGGCCGAAAAGGCGGCTATATAAGTTTTTATTATACCCTTAAATTTGCTGGTTTCCGATTTTCCTCCGTTATTTCCGAGCTGGGCCGATCATAAGGTTAGTTTTAACCTTAATTTATTGGTTTTGCTTTAATTAGGTAAGTTATTTTGGTACGGGCATTTCGAGCCAAAATTTAAATTTTGGCACTGGTATTAATTCTTTTTTAAGGGCTTTTTGCCGGTATTTTTCAAAATTTTTTGGCGCATTTTTTAAATTTGTTTTTTTTTCCAAATGCTTTTTTCGATTTTGTATTTTATTTATTTAACCAAATAATGCTTGGTTTTATCGATAATATTTTTGTCCAAAATTTTCTCGATTTTATATTTTTGTTTTGGGTCGATTTTTATTAATTTATTGCTTTTAAACCCTGGTAATACCGGTTTAAACAAATCGATATAAAAAATCGGATAATTATATATGGTTGGTAACAATTAAAATTTATAATTAATATCGAAAATCTTTTTTAGGATTTTAAACGGTTCCAATTTTTTATGGTTTAATTTATTGCTTAATTATTTTATTTTGATATTGCGTTAAAAAAAATAAACGTTATTTTCCTTTTTAAAAATCGGTTTTTTAATCCTTTTTTTATTGGCTTATATAAATATATATTATTATAATTTTTTTAGTTTTGCCTGGAGATTTTTGTGCAGTTTGGTAAATTTTTTTACCTGTATTTTTGTTATTAAGGTATATGGTTTTGCCCTGGGTTTTTTATATATTATAAATATATACCCATAATTTATATAAAACGGTATAATTCCCGTACTTTTATACACTAAACTATTATAT
>PYSS01000202.1:0-39134 GCA_003049465.1 Magnaporthiopsis rhizophila
ATTTATTTATTTATTTATTTATTTATTTATTTATTTATTTATTTATTTATTTATTTATTTATTTATTTATTTTTAAATAACCGGTATGCTTTTTATTAAATAATTAATCAAATTTTATTATAAGCTAATGCGCTTTTTTTGCCTTTTTTTTACATACCATATATATATGTGGTACTTTCGGGTTATTATTTATTTTGGCGCTGCCCTATTATGTTTCAAATTTATCCAGCGCTTTCGTTTTTATCAGTTTTTTCAGGGGCTTTTGTATAGCGGTATTATATTTTACCCATTTAATAAGGACCTGGCGTTTTAAGCCGCCTTTTTGGTTTTGCTTTTGTTATTTTGGTGCAAAAATTATTTTTTATTTCCTATTTCAGATATATTTCTTTATCCTTTTTGAAAAAAATTAATACCGGTCCTGGTTTTATATTTATTTTTATTTATAAAGGTAGCAGGTTAAAAGCTGCTTATTTTATCAATTTAATATAAAATATAAAATATATCCCCTCTGGTATATTCACAATAATTATAAACAGGAAGGGAATTGTTATTATTTTGTATTTATTAGCAATTTAGTTCAGCTTTTTACTAAACCTGTTTATTTTAATATTTTTCAAAAATAATTATATTTTATTTCTAATTTTATACCGTTCCGCTGGTTTGCAAAGCTTGTTTATATTAGATTGTTGCTATTATTGCATAAATATTATTATTATTTTTGCCAAACTAACGTTTTTTTTTTAAATATATTACGAATTTGGCTTTTTTTTATTTTTATTTTTGAGGGGTATTTTTTTTGGTTTTTCTTTTTTCCGAACCGGATTAATATTATATTTTAACAATAATTTATTTGAGTTATAGCCCGTTACGAATAAATTTTTATTATTTATTACTAATTAGCAAACGGTTATATATTTTGGCCAATTTGTTTAAACAAATATAATTATACACCGCATATAATATTATATTTTTTGCTTTATCCTTTCTGTACTACCATTCATTTATAGGTGAAAAATAAATAAATAATAGTTATTTTATACCGATTAAATGATACAGCTTTATCCAGAAACTTTTTACCCAATCCAATCCGCAATTACTAATAATTCTTTTTAAAAAAGCTGCGGAATTGCCACCAATATTTTTTGAAATGTGCGGTATATATTTCGGATATTATAAATATTATAATTTTCAGTTGCACATACTTGGATAATTTGTTAATAATTATTATTAAATATATTACAATTTTATATAAACCGGGCCGTATTTCTCATCATATTGTTTTAATAATAATTATGCTTCAAGATTTTATAAATATTATCCTTTTTTATATATTTTATTATGGGCTCAATTAAAGGGACCGCACTTTTCTTTAAAGGGACCGCAAAAAGGGGCCAGCGCACCCACACAGTGCAGCCATAACTTAAGTTGGTACCGCAGCCAATTTAACAGTGATATTACAATCACAGGCCTTCTGCTCCTAGGGTAAGGCACTTAGGGGCGGTGTTAAGCAGTACAGGGTTGCAAGGTCGCCTTGCACATAATCTTAGGGGTCTGGTAAAACAATTATCTGTATTACTTACCCAAAAAGGTATCTCGAAGCTAATTTAGGTTAACTAATACCAAAGCCTCAATTAAGAATTATTTGGGGAAAAAATCCTTCCCTTATATACCCGGGGCCCCCCCTGGGCCTTCTGGCATGCTATATTTATTATATGTATAACAAACATAACACCTGGTTTTAACATATTATATTTGCTATATTTATAACAAACATGGCACCCTTTCTTTAGGTAAACTATCACATAACCCCTGGTAATTTGGCCTTAATTATTTAGCCCTTGACCTTTATAATTATAAGGTAAAAGCATCCTATTAAGGTTTAATCTCCCAACCCTTCTGCCCCTTACCAGCCATAATTGTAACACCAGGTACCTTTTCTTAAACCAAATCCCTTTGGCCATATTTGTAATCCCGCTTATCCTTATTTGATAAATACACTTTGCTTCCTCAGCAACTTCCATTCCCTTTAATTAACAGATGCGGATGGGCCCCACCCTAATACGCAAAAGAATATGAAAAATTATGCATATTTAAAATATTGCCAGATTTAAAACGGTAACGGTCGGAAACCTGGGCAAAAACAGTTAAAATATTCGCAATTTGCTGCTGGATTTATTATATAAACAAATTAAAAACGCTATAATACCAAAGCACTTTATTACAGGAATACTGGGTATATTATTATAATAATCGTTTAACTACCAATATAACAAAAAAAAAGGAAAAAGAATTTACTTTTATTATAACCAAAATATAACCAAAAGCATTAAATTAATTAGCCATTTTATTAATACAATCGTCCCAAAACGGAATTAACGGTATAATTTTAATGATAAAAATAAAATTAGGATCTAAAACAGCAGTATTATTATCCGCAAAAGCAAAAGGATCGAAAAGAAAACAATATATCTATGATTAATATATTTTATTAAACTGCACCTGCCAGTACCGATAAAATTTATAAAATGCTTGGGTAAATATAGCATTTTTCCGGCTGGTGCCCGGATTATTATCGGTATTATAATAAACAAGCACCAAAAAAAATAATATATTAGCCACCGGCTATAACAAATTTAGGCATTTTATCAGCGCGATAAAAGTAAAGGTCAGCAATATAAAATATATTAAAAGGTATATATATCATTTTATTTTTATAATAAACATTATATATTATAATTGCGCGGGAAATAATATATTTGCAAAATTTGAATCGATTTATAAACCTATTATTTACGGTTAGCAAAAAACAAAAAACCAAAAAAATACCGATCCGATTTATAATTATATATCGAATATATGGGATTACAAAAATTACAGCACCGCAGTATCCTTATTATCAAATTGCTTTTAACCTTAAGGTTATCGGCCAGGTGCCGGATTTTAAAAAAAAAAAGATTTTTACCGGAATTTTTTGGAAAAAGCTAAAATATTTCGGTAATAGCGGCCATATTACAATTAAAATTTAAAACGGGATAAATTAAATGGTTATAAGAAAGGGCCCGGTGCTGTAAAAAAAATAGGATGGTAAAATCCAAAGTACAAATAAAAAAAGCATGCAAAAAAGGAAAGGAAAAAGTTTGGGAAAAAAAGGGGATAAAAGGAAAAAAAAGGGGAATAATATAAATCCTACTTGGTAATACAAAAATTCCGCCCAAATTATAAAAAAAAAGTACAAAAAATAATACCAATAATTTATAAGGCAGGAACGGAAAAAAAAGGTGACAATTCCACAAGGGCAAATTAAAAGCAAACTAATAAAAGGAAAAATGCGGAAATAAACCTGATTGAAAACCCGCAAATAACCAATATGGTCACTAAAAAGCATAATAAATAAAGCGATTATAACCAAGCCCGGCCGAAAAAGGAGGATGCACGGCGGAGGAGGGGGTTGTGTTACAAATCCGTGCCGGGCACGGATTATATAACCCAAAGGGTGCTCCCTGGGCCAGGACTTATATATATAGGGGTCGCCTCCAGCTTTCCAAGGGCAAGGCCCGATTCTACCCCTTTTCCTCCTCATTTTATAAAATAATACCATTTTGGCACTTATCAAATAACCCTTTTGTGGTTTAACCTATTATATTTGCAATTATTAATAATTTTTTTTAAAAAAACCGCCGAATTACAACCAGTGTTTTTTAAAATGTGCAGCATATATTTCGAATATTATAAATATTATAATTTCCAGTTGCATATATTTAAATAGCTTGTGAATAATTATTATTAAATATAATAGCGCCCCATTTTTAAATACCGGAAAGCCGGTTATAAAATTTACTAATATTTATTTCCAAACCCGATTTGGCACTGGTAAAAGCTATAATAAACTTTATTTATATTATTAAAATAATTATGATTTGCGGCATATATTACAGTTTTGTATAAACCAGGCCGTATTTTTTAATTATGCTATTTTAATAATAATTGTATTGCACGATTTTATAAATATTATCCTTTTTTATATATTTTATTATTAATAATACATATTTTTTTTGCAATATGGTTATAATTAAAGGTTTTTATTTTGGGAGGTATAACCAACCCTTAAATTAAAGGATTTTATTTGCCGATAAACAATAATTTGCAATTTATATTTTTATTTCAGCTTTTGGAAAAAACCATTTTGCATTTTCCTTTATTATTTAGCATTTATAATAATGTACCTTATTATTTTTAAATGCCTTTTTTTATAATATTATTAGCTTATGGTTTGTAAATAACTGGTTCCCTATCGAAATGCTGCTTTGCTGTTGCTTTTTTTGGTTTGCCCCTTTCGTTAAGCCATTTTCCGGATCCATTTGCGCTTTTAACAGGTTATTTTTGGGTTTTTTATCCTAATTTTCTAAAATTATTATTCTTATATATAATATTATTGGATTAAAAAAATAATTTCCCGGATAAAGCCCAATTTATTCTATTTTTTCCTGGAAAATGCATCCGGAATAATAATATATTTCCCTAGTTTATATTATAAAATATAACTAAATAATAATAATATTTCCGCCCATTTCGCATATTTTTCGGTTACAATTTAAAGCTTTAAAAAATACTTTGAAGCTTTATAATTTGTAAAAATAAAAAATAAGTTTCGCATATTTTTAAATTTCGCTTTTTGTTTTAAAATATATTATTATTATTAATAATTTTTTATCGTGAATGGTATAATTCCTTTACGCTTTTATTAATTTGGCTAAATAAATACTACCGAAAATTATAGCCCGTTTTTGTTTTATTAAAAAAGCATCCCCCGAGCGCTTTTCTGGAGCAGTTTGTTTCGATACGTATTTTTAAATTTGGATTTTATTATATTAAAACCGGGATTTGGAAAAAGGCTTATTTTATTATTTTAAATACCGTATTGATTTTTGGTATCCATTTAAATAATATCCTTTTTTTTGTTAAAATTACCAGCAGTATTGCTTTTTCGAAATACTAATTGATAAGATTGCAGTAAAAATTGCAAATTTCAGGAATTTTTGTAATTTTTTTAAATTTCTGGGGTGTTTTTTGCAAATTGCCCGATTTTTTTCGGGATTAGTTATTATTTTTACCCTAACTTTTATATTATAACCTAAATATTTTATTTTTGTTAATACACGAATGCTTTTAAATAAATCCAGGTTTAAGCTAATATTTTTTAAATATTGCAATATTATTTAAATTTTATTTATATAATTTTGGTACATATCCGACATATATATCAGGATATTATTTAAATATACCGTAGTATAATTGCTTAAAATATTCGCCAATACCTTATTAATGTATTTTTGAAACGTTACCAGTGCTTTGGTAAATTTGAAGAAGCATATAAGCTATTTAAATAGCCCAAATTGGGTTGCAAATATTATAAAATGCTTTTGGTTTTTTATTATCCTGATTTTGTAAAAAGCTACCTATATATCCATTTTTATAAATTCTGATATTTTGGTTATATTTTGTAACATTTTTTTTATTAAAAGGAAAAAATAATAATTGTATTGGATAATATTATTTAAGGTTTTATAATTTATATATAAGTATTATTTTTTTTAGGTTTTTTATTATCAATATTGGTGCTATTATTGGTAAAAAGCTGGCCTGTACCTATTTTTTGTTTATAAACTTAACAATTTTTTTAAACTAATTAATTGGTTTCGTAACATATTATATAATTTGCCATGGAAAAGGGTTGATATATATTTTTATAAGTTTAGCTTTAGTTTAATATAATGGTTTAAATTATTCTGGTAAAATAACAAGCTTATTATTTCTCCTTATTGAACAGGTTTGTAAATTTTGCCAATTTTGGGGAAAATATGCCCCTTTTTAAAGCCTAATTATTAGCCTTTTTTATTAATAATTTAGATAAATTATATTTATCCCCTAAACAAAATATTATTAATATAATAAAGGTTATGGTTTAAATAATTTTTCTTATTTATTATAACAATATTATAATTTTTTTGGTTATTTCCACCTTATTATTATCGGTGATATTACTAAATTGCTATAAACCAGTTTGCAGTAATTAAAATGGGTTTATTTTTATTCCAAATTTTAGTACCGTAAATTTTTCACTATTATACCCCTTTCGGCTTCAATCCGCAGCTTTTTTGATTATAAATCAAGCATTATTCTGTTATATTTCATTTATAACAGTCTTAAAATTATATTTCTGGATATTTGCGGAATAATATAAAAAATTATTATTAATATTTATCTGTTAATATTTATTTGGTATTTAACCATATATTTAATAAATATTTTCGTATAATTTAAAAATAACCCTAATATTTTTAATATGTTCAAATATACCTGCTTTATTTACAATTTAATTGCGAGATTTTTATTTATAATAATATAATAATTGCAAGCCATATTAACCTGTTATTAAACCACGGCTGGCAGGGGGCAGAAGGGTTAAGAGATTAAGCCCCAACAGGACGCCTTTACCCGGCAATCACAAAGGCCAAGGGCCAAATATTCAAAGCCAGGCCACCAAGGGTCACATAATAGCTTACGTAAGGAAAGGGTGCTATATTTATTATAAATATAGCAAATATAACACGCTAAAACCAGGTGCTATATCTGCTATAAACATAAGAAATATAACACACCAAAAGACTGAAAAAAGGGCCTCGGGTATATAAAAAAAAGACTTCTTCCCCAAATAATTTTTAACTAAAGCCTTGGCATTAATCAACCTAAATTAGCTCCGAAATACCCTTTTCGGCAAATAATACAAACAATTATTTTACCAAACGCCCAAAATCACATACAAAGCAACCTTATAACCCAATACTGCTCAACACCGCCCCTAAATGCCCTACCCTAAAAATAAAAAGCTTATAATTATAACATTTTAACTGATCCTATTTAGCACTTACCGGAGGTACAAATAATAGCATCCATAACAACCGCAGCCAAAAAAATCAAAAGCGTTACCATAAATAGCAAGGTTTATAACAACCCCGCTCTAACCTTAGAAATCCTCGTCGAAAAATTCGAAAAGCTCGAAAAACCGCCTAAAATAACTCCGATGTATAAATTTTGGGACACCGGAGAAATATAATAAAAAAAGCAAATTTAGAACAATCCTTACTAAATATAAAAGCTATTTCAAATTTTACCAGGACAGCTTCCAAAATAATTACCAAAAAATGGGCATTACCATTTATTTTAACGGCAAAATCAAAACCTGGTTCAAACCTGTATAAGCTAATTATTTTTAAAAAAAAACAAATTAAGCAAATTTACCAAACTAATATTTGCGAATTTTAATAAATTCGGCGAAAAAATTACCAAAATATTCGGGCAGGTAAATAAAAAATAAATAGCTGAAAAAAAAGCTGCTTTAGCTGCGTTAAAAAAGGGCAATATCCATTTATACCGCCAAATTCCAGCAATTCATTAATAAATTTAACTGGATAAAAAATACCAAGATATTTTAGTTTTATCAAAAATTAAAAAATAATATAAAAAATAAACTGGCCAAAAAAAAAGCCCAAAACTTTTATTAATTTTATTATTAAAAATATTTATATTAATAAATAATTATATAAATAATACCTGGAAAAATAAATCCAGCACCCCCAGTTAATAAAATAAAGCAATAAAATAAACCAAAAAAAGCCAAACAATAATAATTTATTATGCATAAAATGCATTTAAAATTAATAAATTTATTTATGAGGGCCATACATTTTTAGCAGCAAAAAAAGCAGCAAAAAAAGCAAAAGTATGTCAAATAGCAAAATGCTAAAAACGGAAACTGCTTTAAATGCAACAAATAGGGGCATATTAGAAAAACTGCCCAAAAAATAGCAATAGCTTATAACTATCTAATATATAAATCAGGAAAAAACCCTATATTTTAAAATCGTATTTTGCTGGATTTATTATTTTAATAATGGATGCTTTATATATAGATCGAACAAAAACGGGTCCGGCTAATACTTTTAACGGAGGGTAACCGGTATGCATTTTTATCAGATCGACTGGTTACAGTTCCACCAAAATAAAAATAAGGACAAAAAAATGGAAAAACGCAAAAAAAACCCGAAAATAATAGCTTCGAATAACCATACAAATTGGACGGGGTTTTTATAACGATAAAACGTAAGGGTTTAGCCAAATATAAAATACTGGAACCGGCCGATAAATCCGCCGGGAATATAATAAAAGCTTTATTAAAAGAATAATATATTTTTGAGCAAACCCTTACGGGATTTAGGAAATTAATAACCCAAAAAAAAATATCGGAAACCTTTATCAAAAATAAAAAAAAATCTCGATACTAATACTAAAATTGACCAAAAACCCCTAAAATAAACATATTTAACCCAGAAACCAAAAAAGGATATTAAATTGGGTAAATTCTAAAAATCTGTGGAAATAAACCCTAATAAAACCAAAAAGCGATACATTGCTATAGCAAGCCTGGTAAAAATATACACCGCGTTCGAAAACCAGGGCAGGGTATTTAATTAAAGGGTTTATACTTATACCTATAAGGTACCGGCTTACTCGTTATTTAAAACCTGGCCCAATAATCCGAAAGGATTAAAAAATTATAAATTATACCGCAAAATACTCGTAATAAAAAATAACAAAAAGTGCTTAAATTGGGGCCGAAATAACCAAATTATTATTTATTACGGGGAAAATATATACCAAATACGTATTAAAAAGATAACCTATTCCTATATTACCAAATCCATAGGATTAAAAAAAATCATAAAAATATAATAATAAATAGCCCAGGATATACAGATATTTTTAGGCAAAATATTTATATAATACCTATAGCAATTATTTATCCAAAAAGCTAAAAAACGATTAATTCCCGCACAAAAGTAGCAAAAAGCCCCGAAATCTGCCAAAATAAAAATAATAATTGCTTAAATAGCAAATTGTATTGCAAAATTATATTAAAAAAACAGCTGTGTTCATTTTAGTATACAAATACCCTATAATATATATAGCAGGGCAATTTTTGCATTATATTTGCAAAAAGGCAAAATATAAAATTTATGCGGAAAAAAAAACCAAAAATTAGCAAACCGGATATTTTTACTCCAGTTACCAGTATAAGCCAAAAATTTAGGGTATTTAACCGGAATAAAAGCCCGAATTAAATAATAAAAAAAAACCAAAAAGATTTTAGCAAAAATTATAACTAATTATCCGCTTCATATTAAAAAGGGGGTTAAATAATAAGGATAATAATTAATAATAATAATCGATTGCGGGTTTAAAAAAAATTATTTTGCACCAGAATATTACGACCACAGCTGGCAGGGGACAGGAGGGCTGGGGCTAACCCCCAGCGGAACGCCTTTATCCTGCAGTTATAAAGGCCAGGGGCCGAATAACCAAAGCCAAATTAAAGGAAAAAAATTACGTGATCAGGCACTTACCTAAGTACGGGTAATATATCTGATATATTCGTTATAAAATATAGCAAATATAACAAATATAGCACAGTGATATGTTCATTATATAACATAACAAACATAACAAATATAGCATAAGCATAATAAAAAAAGGTTGCTGATATATAAAGCAAGGGATTCTTATTATATTAAATAATTTTTAATTAAGGCCTTGGTATTAATTAATCTAAATTAGCTCCAAAGCACCCCTTTGGGCAAATAATCGAAATTTTTATTATTATTCTAATTTTTAACACAAGCAACCTTATGAAAACCTTACTGCTTAGCGCTTTTTTTAATATATTTTACCCTAAAAGCAAAAAACCATTTGTAACATTTTGACTGATCCTATTCAGTATTTACCGAAAGTAACGAGCAGTAATAATTATATTAACCGCAGGCAAAAAACCCGAGGGTATTATTATTGCTGGCAAAATGTATAATAACCTTTCGGCGGTTATGCAAATATTTATCGCGGAAATCGAGAAACTTAAAAAAGCTTAAGGCAAACCCCATATTACTGTCAAATTTTACAAATTCCTTTTACCTAACAAATATAATAAAAAAAAAAGCAAAATTAAAATATTCCTGACCAAATGCAAAAGATATTTTCTGTTTTATCGAAACCATTTTTAACGGGAAAAACAAAAAATTGCTTATACGGTTATACACTTAAATGGCAAAATTAAAGATTGGTTCGAACCTATTTGGTTTAATTATTTAAAAAAGCATAACAAATTTAAAAAAAAAACCAAATTAATATTCGCCGATTTCAAAAAGTTCGGTGAAAAAATTGCCAAAATTTTCGGATAGGTTAACAAAAAACGGGTGGCCGAAAAAAAGCTGCTTTAGCTTTAGCAAAAAAGCCCCGCATTAATTTATATTTCCAAATTCCAATAACTGGTTAATAAATTTAATTGAATAAAAAATACCAAAATAACCCAATTTTATCAGGGATTAAAAAATAATATAAAAAATAAATTATCCAAACAGGAATAACCTGAAAATTTTATCGATTATATTATTATAGCCATTTATATCAGTAATAAACTGTACAAATATTACTTTAAAAAAAAAGCTTAACAAACCAAACTAATAGTGCAAAATAACAAAACCAACCAAAAAAAAGCAAAATAATAACAATTTATAATTTATGGTACACATTTTGGATTTATAAATCTTAGTATAAAAGCCACACACCAGTATAAAAAATAAAAATATATTAGGTTTAAAAATCCAAAAAACGGGAAATATTTTAAATATAGGAAAAAGGAACATATTAAAAGGAACTGTCCGCAAAAAAACCGATAAACGGCCATCTTTTGCCAAAAAAGCGCGCCAAAGGGCCATAAGCCCACGGCCCCAAAATTACCCAAAATAATTAAATAAGTAGCAAAAAAAAACCTATATCCCAAAATATTATTTAGCTAAATTTATTATTTTAACAAAAACTGTATGGTTTATTGCTCCGATAAAAATGCTACAGGGTATTACCTTAAATAATAATTTATTATATTATAATAAACTGGCTAACCCCGGGATAATAACAAAAAATTCGAAAAATTAGCCCAGCACAAAAGTATATCAAACATTTCGGTTAATAATTTCGAAAAAAACCCAAATATAAATGCAAAAATAAAACAATCCTTGGGCTAAACGCATTTGTTACAAGCACAGAAAAAAAAACTAAACCTAACAAATTTCTGGAAAACTGCAAAAACGGGCCCCAATAACAAAAAATTTAACAAAAAACAGCAAATAATCGATTTTAAAAAACTCCAGCAAAAATTTAATTAGTAACTGATCAATATGGAAAAATAACCCCCTATAACCAAAAAAAAAATACAAAAAGCATATACCTTATTTAGGTTTTTGGAAATAAACCGATAATTTTGGGATTAGCCCAAACCTATTAGCGGTTTAATATGCAAAAAACCGGCGCAAAACGATAAAAAAAAGCCCCTGGATTGGCTAAAGGATAACCAATCGGTTATTTATTATAGGGCACTATTCGAAAATATTCCGAACCTAAACCAATAGCTAGCGCAGCCATATGCGCTAAACTATAAAAATATAAACCCTAATACAGGCCATTATAATAAACTTTTTTGGGCCAAATATTTATATAATAATTACAAATAATATATAGCCAAAAAGCTAAAGCATAATTTTTTTCCACAAAAAAAAGGAAAAAAACCAGTGCGGTACTTATAATAAAAATACTAATTTTCGAAATGGTGGATAACAAAAATGGGCTATAAAAATTTTGCAGCAACCTTTAAATTATCGCCAGCTTATTTTATAATATGCTTAGCAGAAATTTTTATACACCAAATATATGGAAAACCGGAGTGCAAAATATATATAAAAAAAAAAGCAAAGGCCTAAATAAACGGGTTTGCCCGATCGAAAAAAATAATCGGGGCCCAGCAATAGGTGCCCCAAATAAAAAATTAAAAAGCTTACCCGAAAATAGGGCATAAATAGGGCAATAACCAGCAAAATCCCTAACAGTAATAATTACCAACCAATATAAATATATCAGGATAATAATATATTGGAAAAGGCGAAAAATAAAAATTATAATCGATTATAAAGCCCAAAAAAACTATTTTTCGCCAAAAATGGTAAAAAAATACAGCATTTCAATATATTAAAAAAGGAACCATATAACTTTATAATAATAAAATAAAAGCCAGTTATATTTAATAAAAAAAAAATCGATATTAAAATCGATCATTTCAAATTTCGATTTTTGGGAAAAATTTGCAAAATAATCCTAAATATTATAAATATAAAAGGGAAAAACCTAATTTTGGGCCTTTTATAATTTAAAAAATATAACCCTTTAATAAATTGGGTTACCGAACAAATTTAATGGAAAAAATTATTATTAATTAGCAAAAAAGCCTAATAGTTACGGGCCCCAAATAATAAAAATCGGATGCTAAAAAGGGTAGCCGTAACGGTAGCAAAATATAATAATTAGCCCTGGCAAACTGCACTAACCGAAATGCTAATAAATACGGATATAAACAAACCCGACAAACAGAAAACTATTAAGGATAAATTTAAAAATATTTCTAAAAAATACCATAAATATTAAAAATTGTTCCAGAAAAATTTAAAAACGGTATTACCGGAATACGGACCATTTAACTACAAAATTAAGCTTAAACCAGAAGTATAGCTTAAATACCAAAAATTATATCGATTAAACCTTTGGTAAAAAAAGCTGTTATAAAAACAGTTAAAAAAAAAAATCAAAAAGGGATTTATCAAACCTTTTAATTTTTTTATAGGATATAAAATTTTATTTATTTCCAAAAAAAATAGGGAAAAACGGATATATATTAATTATTATCCGTTAAATCAGGAAATGATAAAAAATCAGTATTTTTTATTTTTAATTAACAAATTTAAAAACAAGCTCGGGAAAAGCAGGTGGTTTATAGCCCTAAATTTACGCAAAATTTATAAATTATTAAAAATTAAAAAGGGGGATAAATAAAAAACCGCTTTTCGAACCAAGCTTAAAATATTTGAATTATTGGTAATAATTTTCGGATTTACCAATATACCAGCCACGTTCCAATAAATAATTAACCACATATTGCAAAAATATCTCGATATTTTTGCTTTTGCATACCTAAATAATATCCTAATCTTTTTAAATATATTGGAAAAATACAAACAATATATATATAAGGTATTATAAAAATTACAAAATACAAAACTTTTGGTTAACCCGGATAAATATATATAGCATTTTTTAAAAATAATTTTCCTCAGGTTTATTATTAAATAGGAAAAAATTTAAATAAAACCTAAAAAAGTACAGGCAGTAAAAAATTAGCCTATATTTATCACAGTTAAAAAAATACAAAATTTTTTGGGATTTTTAAATTTTTACCGAAAATTTATCCGAAATTTTAGCAAAAAGGCCATATTATTTACGGATTTCACCAAAAATAATACCCAATTTTATTAGGGAATACAAAAATAAATAGCCTTTAATTTGCTAAAAAAAGCTATTATTTAAATACCGGTATTAGCAATACCAAACCCAAAAAAACCCTTTAAAATCGAAATTAATACATCAAATTTTGCTATTAAAAAATAATTAGGGCAGCAAAACAACCAAAAAAAACTGCACTTTTATATATTTTTTTTGCAAAAATTAAATGAACCTAAACTAAATTATCAGATCCACGATAAAAAATTTTTTATTATTATCAAAATTTTAAAAAAATGAAAAATGTACTTATATAAAGCCAATTACCAAATTATAATATATATTAATTATAAAAATTTATTACAGTTTATTATTAGCCAGATACTGAATAAAAAATAAATCCAATAAAATTAGTTTTTTTAAAATTATAACCTTCGAATTAAGGTTAAAAAAGGGTCAAAAAATGGCCAAACAAATGTTTTAAGCTGTTAATTAAACCATTAGGTGGATATACCACCAGAAATATGCGCAGTTTTGGCCAAAAGGCCAAACGGATCCCTAATTTTGGCATAATAAGCATTGGCCAAAACAACCCAACAAAAAAGCTGGACCCCAAAAAGGATCCAGCAGGTTTATAGCCAAATGGCTAATAAATATTAAAGGATTATTAAAATCTGGAAAAAATTTCGTTAGTATTACGGATTTATAAAAACCTGCACCAAAATATGGAAAGCAATTAAAAATTATAAAAGTTGTGCAAAAAATAAAACCAGCAGATATAAATTTTACGGATTATTTTAACCCTTACCAGTATTTAGCAAAGCATGGCAAAAAATTACGATAAATTTTATGGTTAAGCTTCCCAAATTAAAAAAACCATTAATAAATGTTCAATATAATAATATTTTAATAATAATAAATAAATTTACCAAATATACCTTATTTTTATTTTATAAGAAAAGCAGCAATATTATAAAATTAGCATATATTTTTATCAGAAATATGATATCAAAATACGGAACACTTAACAAATTAATCACAGATCGAAACAAATTATTCACAAATTTTGAAAGGCTTTAATAGCAAAATTTGGAGCAAAATATGCATTATTAATAGCTTATTATCCTAAAACAGATAAATAAACGGAACGAACAAACCAAACCATAAAACAATATTTATATTATTATATTAATTATAAATAAACTAACTGGGTATAATTATTTTTTATAACCCAATTTGTTTATAATAATTCGGTACACAAAAATATAAAAATAACGCCGTTTTTCGCAAATTATAAATTTATACCTATAATATATAAAAAACCTAAAACAAAAAAAAACGCTTCAATAGCAAAAATACAAATCACCAAAATAATTAAATTATACAAATATTTGCAAAAAAAACTCGAAAAATTTCGGAAATACATATTCACCCAGGCAAATAAAAAAAGGCTCGAAAAACTAACCTTTAAAAAAAAGAATAATATTTATTTTTTGCACCGCAATATTAAAATAAAATAACCAAATAATAAACTGGATTACAAAAAATTCGGACCGTTCAAAATTAAAAAAATAATTCTACCAATTAATTATAAACTTCAGCTATTGCTAACGATAAAAATTTATCCTATTTTTTACGTTTTTTTATTAAAATCGGCATTATTTGGTTCGAAAAACACAAAATTAATAAAAATTAACCCGAACCAAAAATAAAAAGTTAAAAAAATCCTTAATAATAAAGTACAGTACCGCAAATAATAATATTTAATTAAATAGGCAGGATACGGATACAAGTATAATATATGGGAAAAAAAAACGAACCTTATAAATTGCTAAAAAGTTTTATAAAAATATTAGCAAAAGCAATTATAAAAAGGTTAACAAATAACAAAAAAGTTTAATCCGATAGCGCGTTACTGCAATAGCAAAACATTATTATATTAAAGGTTATACTGGAAGTTAAACCCAAAACCTTTTAATAAGGATCGAAATGCATTATTATTGCGCTATGCAACCTGAGAAAATCGTTAAAAGCCTATTAATTTATCCGATTAAAAAAGGGCAAATAGATCGAGATCCGGATAAACCCCGAGCCCGTCCCAGTTAGGGGGTAAAAAAAGGAAATCGGGGGATAACAGGTTTAAAAATACGGCAAAAGCCTGCGCAACCGCTTTTTTGGCCTTTTCCCGCTCGACCTGCTTTAATTTTTTAACGCTGTTAATTTTGCAACAAATTGCACGTATTTTTTTTTCAAACCATATTTTTTTTTGCTTATGCAAATGCTTAATTTAAGTGCTAATAGCAAACAATTTTTGTTTAATAGCGCAATATTTCTTTTTGGCAGCCTCCAGCTCGGCCTTTAATTTTGCGTGCTGGTTGCTAATAAAACGAAACTGTTCCGGAGTAAGGCCAAAAATATCGTATTAAAACCGCCCCTGACAAATATATTTCACGCACCGAAAAAAATCTCGGGGGGAAACCTTGCACCTGGAACAACCAAAAGCCTCGCAAAAAAAACAGGAAAGCATTTCGATTAAGGAAAAAAAAAAGAAAGCAAAAAGGTTATTTTAACAGATAATTAATAACGCTGATTTGTACTTTTGCACCTAACCAAATATTTTGTTAAAAAAAAGGGACAGAAAATGGTAAAAAAGGAAAATACCTATTATTAACAAAAGGATAGGGCTGCAGGTTTTGGCCAAAGGATTTGGTTTAAAAAAGAAAACCTAATATTATAATTATAACTGGCAAAAAACAGAAGGGCTGGGGCTAACCCCCAGCAGAACGCTTTTACCCCGCAATTATAAAGGCCAGGGGCCGAATAACCAAAACCAAGCTAAGGGAAAAAAGTTACATAATTAAGCATTTATCTAAGCACGGGTGATATGTTTGATATGTTCGCTATAAAATATAACAGATATAGCAAACATAGCACAATGATATATTCGCTATGTAACATAACAAATATAGCAAATATAGCACAGGCATAATAAAAAAGGGTTGCTAGTATATAAGGCAAGGGATTTTTATTATGTTAAATAGTTTTTAACTAAGGCCTTGGTATCAGTTAACCTAAGTTAGCTTTAAGGCACCCCTTTGGGCAAACAATCGAGACCTTTGTTATTACCCTAGTTCCCAGCACAAGCAACTTTGTAAAAACCTTACTGCTCAGCGCCTCTCCTAGCGTATTTTACCCTAGAAGCAGAGAACCGTTTATAACACAGAAATAATAATAAAATATAACATACCGATATGCCAAAAATAATAGCCATATAATTTTAAAATTATAAAAAAAAACCAATCATTTATAACGGTAAAATAATCGATATAAAAATTAATCGATTCAAATTTAAAATATTAAGGAAAATTTGTAAAATTACCCTGAATATAATAAATATAAAAAAAAACCTAATTTTCGGCCTTCCCTGGTTTAAAAAATAATCCTTTAATAAATTGGGTTTCGGAAAAAATTTAATAAAGGAAATTATTACTAGCAAATAGAAATACCCAATAATTATAAGCCCCGAGCAATAAAAAATAAAGGCGAGACAGGATTATTATAATTATAGCAGGATTTGGCAATTAACCCTAACAAATTATACTAATAACTTTGTAATTATCAGGCAATATCGGTCTTAATAGCAAAAAAACGCAAAATTAAAAGCAATATTATAAAAAAAATTATAATTAAAATTGCGAATTAAAAAAAGGTATAATCAAAATTAATAATTAAAAAATAAAAATAACCAGGGATTATAACCAAAGTTATAATCCGCTTAATAAATACGCATATTAATATTTAAAAAATATTTTTAAAAAGTACCACAGGTACTGCAAATTGTTTTAATAGGATTTGGAAATAATATTTGCAGGAATTGGGACCGTTTAATTATAAAATTAAATTTAAACCTAAAATTTAACTTAATTATCAAAAATTATACCGGTTAAACCCTAAATAATAAAGGTTATTATGCGAATAATTTGCGGAAAATTTGAAATAAAGCATTATTTAACCTTTAGATTTTCCAATAGGATATAGGATATTATTTATCCCTAAAAAAAATGGGAAAAACGGATAAATATTAATTATTATTTGTTAAATAAAACTATAATAAAAGATCGATATTTTTTATTTTTTATTAATAAATTATAAAACCGGCTCGATAAAACCAAATAATTTACAGTTTTAAATTTGTGCAAAATATGTAAACCTGTTAAAAATTAAAAAAAGAAACAAATAAAAAACCTCCTTTTAAACCCGGCTAGAAATATACGAATTGCTAATAATAACCTTTGAATTTATTAATATATCAGCCATATTTTAGTAAATAATTAATCATATACTGCAAAAATACTTAAATATTTATATATTTGCTAATTTAAATAATATTTTAATTTCTTTAAAAATGCTGGAAAAATATAAAGAGTATATGCATAAAATTTTGCAAAAGCTGCAAATGCAAAGTTTTAATTAAATCCGAAAAATGCGCATAGCATATATAGGAGATTATTTTTTTAAAATATATAATTATGCCAAAATAAGTATATATGGAATCCAAAAAGGTACAGGTTATAAAAAAATAGCCCAAATCGATTAAAATTAAAAAAGTATAAAGCTTTTTAAGTTGTTTAAACTTTTACTGCCGGTTTATTCGGAATTTTTGCAAATTAGTATTTTTATTTACGAATTTTACCAAAAGTAATACCTAATTTGATTGGGAAATGCAAAAATAAAAGGCTTTTAACCTATTAAAAAGTTATAATATAAAAATTAATACTAGTTTTTTCCAAACCCAAATAAACCCTTTAAAATTAAAACCAATATGTTAAATTTTACAATCGGAGCCCAATTTAGCCAGTAAAACGATAACAAAAGGTTATACTTTTGCACCTTTTTATTACATAAATTTAAAGGACCGAAATTAAATTATCCAATCCATAATAAAAAGCTTATAATTATTATTCGAATTTTGGAAAAATAAAAGGCATATTTATACCAGCAAATTACCAAATTATAATTTATATAAACTATAAAAACGTTGCACATTTTATTATTTGCCAAATTTTAAATAAATAATGAATCCCGTAAAATTAATTTTTTTAGAATTATAATTTCCGGATCAAATATACAAAACGATTGAAAAATGGATAGGTAAATATTTTACACCGCCAATTAAAGCATAAGGATAAGGTACTATTAAAAATATATATAATTTTAGCATAAAAACCAGACAGGTTTTTGGTTTTAATATAATAGATATTAATTAAAACTGTACCTTAAAAAATAAACCCCTAAAAAGATCCAGCAAATCCATAGCCAGTTGGTTTATGGGTACCAAAAGGTGATTAAAACCTGAAAAAAATTATAATAGCACCACGGGTTTACCGAAACCCAAACCATAATCCGCAAAATAATAAAAAATTGCAAAAACTGTACCAAAAATAAGGCCAGCAACAGCAAATATAAGCTTTATGGATTATTTTAGCCTTTACCGGCGCTTAATAAAGTATAGTCAAAATTACGATAAATTTTGTAATTAAGCTTTTTAAATTAAAAAAGCCCTTAATAAATGCCCAGTATAATAATATTTTAACAATGGTAAATAGGTTTACCAAATATATTTTAGTTTTATCTTATAAAAAAAGCAATAATATTGCACAATTAATATATATTTTTATCAGGAATATAATTTTAAAATATGGGATGCCCAATAAATTAATCACAGATCGAAACAAATTATTTACCAGCAAAATTTAAAAAGCCCTAATGGCCAAACTCGGAGCAAAATATATATCATTAAAAATTTATTATCCCAAAACGGATAAGCAAATAAAATAAACGAACCAGACCATAAAATAATATTTATAATATTTTATTAATTATAAACAAAATAATTGGGTATAATTATGTTCCATAGCCTAATTTTTTTCTAATAATTCGGTATACAAATATATAAAAATCACACTATTCTTTGCAAATTAGGGGTTTATACCTATAATATATAAAAAACGCAAAGCAAAAAAAACGTTTTAATAGCAAAAATACAGGTTACTAAAATAACCAAACTATATAAACACCTGCAGGAAAAGCTTGAGAAAAATTACAAAAATACATATCCACCCAAACAAATAAAAGCTTAAAAAACCAACGTTTAAAAAAAGAATAGCATTTATCTTTTGTACCGCAATATTAAAATAAAACGGCCAAATAATAAACTGAATCAAAAAAATTCGGACCTTTTAAAATTAAAAAAGTAATTTTGAAAATTAATTATAAATTTTAATTATTACGAACTATGAAAATCCATTTTATTTTTTACATTTTTTTGTTAAAACCGGCACCGCCTGGTTCAAAAAGCGCAAATTAATAAAAATCGACCCAAAACAAAAGTGGGAAATTAGAAAGGTTTTTAATAATAAAATATGCTACCGCAAATAATAATATTTGGTTAAATAAGCAGGATAAGACTATAAAATATAACATATAAAAAAAACTTTGGAAATTACCAGGAAATTTTACAAAAATATCAACAAAAATAATTATAAAAAAATTAGCAAAAAAAAAGCTTAACCTATATGATAGGTTAGGCCACAGAAGGGTCGTCTGGTGGGCGCCAAAGTGGTGTTATTCTACAAGATGAGGAGGAAAAGGGTAGAATCGGGCCTTGCCCTTGGAGGGCTCGAGGCGACCCCTGTATACAGGAGTCATGGCCCAGGGAGCAACCTTGGGTCACATGATCCGTGCCCAGCACGGATCCGTAACAACCTAACAATATACTGTTGCGCACAGCGAAATATTATTATGTTAAAAGTTGTACTAAAAGTTAAACCCAAAACCTTTTATTTAAAAAATAAATATGCCATTATTGCGCGATATAACCGGAAATAATTGGTTAAAAAAAACAATAACCAACCAAAATAAAAAAAAACAAATAAATCTAGGTTTGGATTAACCAAAGGATCAGCCCAGCCCAGAAATAGCAAAAAAAAATCGGAAAGCAAAAAATTAAAAGGGGCAGGGGCTTATATAACCGCCTTTTCAATTTTTTTCCGCTTAACCCATTTTAGCTTTTTAATAATATCAATACGACGAAAAAAAATGCAAAGCTTTTTTTAATCAAAAATCCTTTTATTTTTACAAATGCTTAAATCGGCCATAAAAAGTACAACGCTTTTTTTTTACCCGATTGTTAAATGCTTAATATTCCTTTTTTATAGCCCTAACCTTGGCCTCCATTTATTGGTATTAATAATTAATAATATGAAGTTATGCAAAAAAAAGGCCAAAAATATTGCATCCCGAACGGTTAATACAGAGGTATTTTTTATACCAAAACAAATTTCGGAAAACAGCAAAATATTCCTCCCGTTTAAAAATTTTATAATAATAAAAATAAAAAACATAGCCATAAAAAATACAAAAACCAAAGCAAACAAATCCTTATATTAAAAGATTTTCTTCGCAAAAGGATATTTTTGTACCCAACCAAACATTTTATTGGGACCAGGGCGGGTAAAAAAAAAAGATTTACCGGTTAACAAAGAATAAAAGAATACATATATAGCCAAAAAAAACCTGGCTTTGGAAAGGGAACCTAATATTATAACCGCGCTACGCCCAGAGGGGATAAAAGGGCTGGGGCTAACCCCCAGCAATATGCTTAACCCCGCAGCAGGGTAACACAACCAAATTATATCATTTTAAAAAGGATCTTTGGATTTATCTGCAAAAATAACAGATCCTTAAATCCAGAGAGGATTTTTGGATTTATTTGCAAAAATAATAAATCCATAAATCCAAAAAGGATTTCTGGATTTATCTCCAAAAATAACATATCCACAAATCCAAAAAGAATCTTTGGATTTATTTGCAAAAATAATAAATCCACAGATCCAAGAAATTAATATAGAGGAAATCCGGCTATAAGAAGGGCAGTAACCCCCAGGTATTAAGGTAATCTTAACTAAGGCCTGGGTATTAATTAACCTAAATTAGCTCCAAAATACCCTTTTAGGCAAGCAATAGCAAACAATTGTTTTACAAAACCCCCAGATCATGTGCAAAGCGACCTTGCTATTTAGTACTGCTTAACACCGCCCTTAAGTGCCCTACCGTAGGAGCAGAAGGCCTGTAATTGTAACAATTTTTTGCTATTAAGGCTAACGTTGCCTAATAATTGCAAATTTATTGCTGCAATTCGCCAGAGTTGATTGCCAAATTTTGCTATTATTATAACAATCCTATTTGGCTTTTATTTTCCATTATTCGGGGCTTATGGCTGCTGGGTTTTTCCGGTTATTAATAATAATTTTTTTATTAAATTTTTTCCGAAACCTAATTTATTAGGGGAGTATATTTTTTAAATTAAGGGAGATCCAAAATTAGGTTTTTTTTCCCTGTATTTATAATATTTAGGGTAATTTTGCAAATTTTCCCTGATAATTCGAACCTAAACCGATTTATTTTCGAATTAATTATTTTATTATTATAAATAATTGGTTTTTTTTATAATTCCAAAATTGTATAATTATTATTTTTATTATATTAGTATACCGTATTTTATTATTATTTCTGGTGCAAAATAAATTTTATTAAATCTATAGTTAATTATTATTATTAATTATTATTTTTGCCATTTTATTATTTTTCTGATATAAAGCGGATAGCTGGCCGTTATTTTTGCTAGGATTTTTTAGTTTCTTTTTTTTGTTCAATGCAAGCTTTTTTCCGGTTGGATACCTTATTTTTTTGGTTTATACTGGTAACCGGGGTAAAAATATTTGGCCTGCCAGTTTTTGGCTTTTTTTTCCGCATAAATCTTGCATTTTGCCTTTTTGCAAACATAATACAGAAATAACCCTGCTATATATATTATAAAATATTTGTGTGCTAGGGCGAATACTGCTGTTTTTTTTGCATCATTTTGTAATATAATATACTATTTAGGCAATTATTATTTTTATTTTGGCAGGTTTCGGGGCTTTTTATTATTTTTATGCAAAAATCAGTTATTTTTTAACCTTTTAAATAAATGGTTACTATAATTATCGTATAAATATTTTGCTTAAAAAATATCTGCATGTTTTCTATTATTTACCGCTATATTTATATAATTCCTTTTAATTATATAAATTTAGTGGTATAAAAATGGATTATTTTTTTAATACTGTGTTTGGTATATATTTTTTCCGTAATAAATAACGGGTTGGTTATTTCGGCCCCAGTTTAAATATTAACCGTTATCCTTTATTGTTGGTATTTTGCGGTATGATTTGCAATTTTCTGATCCTTTCAAATTATTAGGCCAGGTTTTAAACAACGAGTAAGCCGGTATTTTGTGGGTATAAATATAGATCTTTTGGTTGGGCATTTTGCCCTGGTTTTCGAGCAGGGTGTACGTTTTTACCAGGCTTGCTATTATAATATATCGTTTTTTGGCTTTATTGGGTCCTGTTTTTGCTAATTCCCAAAATATGCCCAGCTTGATATTTTTTCCAACCTTTTGGTTAGGTGCATTTATTTTAATAGTTTTTGGTTAATTTTGGCATTGGTATCGATGCTTTTTTTTTATCCCTAACGGAGGTTTCCGATACTTTTTTGGGGTTAATAACCTTTTAAATATTAATAAAGCTTGCTAAAATGCATTTTGTTCTTTTAACAAAGCCTCGGTTATATTTTTGGCAGGTTTATTAATTAATTCCGGCGTTTTTGCCTGGCTAGCCCCTAAAGCTTAATTATTATTCTGGGGCTTTTCGGATTTTTCCATTTTTTTATCCTTATTTCCGTTATGGTGGAATTATAACCAGTTAATTTAATAAAAGCAAATAATAATTACCTTCCGTTAGTGATATTAACCGGACCTGTTTTTATTCGATTTGTGCATAAAGTATTTATTATTAAGTAATAAATTTAACTAAATAAAGCTCCGGAATATAAGGTTTTTTCCTGATTTATATATCGAATAATTACAAACTATTATTATTTTTAAAGATAATCGTTTTTAATATATCCCGATTATTTGTATTTAAAACAGTTCCTATTCTTAGCATTTTATTATTTAATATACTTTTGTTTTTTTGCTATTTTTTTGCTGCTGGGGGTATATAACCCTTGCAAATAAATTTATCGGTTTTAAATGCATTTTATACACAATAAACTGTTGCTGTTTGGCTTTTTTTTGGTTTGCCTTATTATTTTATTTTGCTAGTTAGGGGGGTACTGAACACTTTTTTTTCAAATATTATTTATATAATTTGTTACTGATATAAATGCTTTTAATAACAAAATTAACAAAATACTTAGGCCTATCTTTTTTAACCAGCTTATATTTTATATTATTCCTTAATTTTTAATAAAACTGAAATATTGTTACGGATCCGCGCTAGGCACGGATCATATAACCCAAGGGTGCTCCCTGCGCCAGAACTTCTATATATAAGGATTGTCTCGAGCCCTCCAAAGGCAAGGCCCGATTTTACCCTTTTCTTTCTTATTTTATAAAATAACACCATTTTGGCACTTATTAAACAACCCTTTTATAGCTTAACCTATCCACATTTTTACAAAATCATTTCAGTAATGGCGGATTATACTGAAAAATCTACGGAACGGGCGATTTTCCCGGGAATTACGGAGCTTTTCCCACCAAGCCATACTGCATATCAAAAATATTGCAAACTGGTATTTATAATAAACCTGCAATAATAATTAAAAAAGATTACCAAACAGATAAAACAATTCGGTATAAATAATACAGAAGCTTAAAGCTCCAATTTTTTAAATCCGCCACCCTCTTTAATAATTTTTTTACAAACTTAAATAATTATCCAAATACGAAATAAAATATCAGTATATTTATATATTTCCAATAATAAATTAACCAGTAAAATTAATATATCGAAAGATAAACTGTTAAAAAAATCCCTATTATACAAAAATAACGGGAGTTTTTTTATAGCCTGAAAATAATCAATTAATTATAAATTTCAAAAAAATGCGAAATTTATTAGTAATAATAAAGATTAATTCGACTATATTTGGATATACCTAATTCGAAGCATTGAAATAATTAAGCACATTTATTATAAATATAAAAAGGATATAAAGCCTTTTATAACCCGACCAAATTTTTCCAATATTTAACCGAAATGTTTGATAATTTATTTAAATAATAATAAGTATTGGTATATCTGGAAATATTTAGGATAAAAAAAACCAGCTGTTTAATATTTTCCTGTGCTTTTTTAAAAAGGAATTTATAATAACAAACAGTTTAAATTGGTCGGAAAAAGTTAAAATTAATTATTTTAAATCCAAAATATTATACCGGATCCGGAAAATTTTTATAAAATAATTAGGCAAAATTAGCTTATATAATAATATAATCCAAATATTTTTAATAATTATATAGGATTTGGAAATAATTAATATAAAATAGCGCCTTTATTATAATAACCCATCCGTTAGCATTTTGCCCCCGGTTATAAATAAAAATGGTAATACCCAAATAATAATAGAAAATATGCAGCTTAAATTAAAAAAGCCCAAAAATAATAAAGGTAAAAGCGGTGGGGAAAGCCAGTAAATTATTTGGGCTATCCCGGAAAAAATAAAAATAAGGCAAAAAAAAAGGTATATTACCATTATAACAAAGTAAAATATATATCCAAAATTTGCAAACTTTTCTTAATTATTAAATTATAAGCCGATATAATCCAAATTACCACCGAGAAAAGGACCAAAACGGAAAACGAATAATCCCCGATACAAATTTTAGCCAGAGAAAAAAAAAGGAATACAATAATTAAAATAATATCGGATTAATATTTAGCAAATAATAAACACCAAATTTAAAAAAAATTAAACAAAATATAAATGGATTGCCCTTTAGTATTTTTGTAATTTTTAATAATTATTATTTTATTAAGGCACAGGTTAATATGGGTTACAATAATTATATTATTATAAATAAAATTTTTATAATAAAATTGTAAATAAAATAGGTATATTTTAATATACCAAAAATATTAGGGTTAATTTTAAAATATACAGAGGTATTTATTAAATATATAGCCAAATGCCAGATAAATATCGATAATCAAATATTAATAATAACTTTTTATATTATTTTAGAATTATATAAAAATATAATTTTAAAATTGCTATGCATAAAATATAAAAAAATAATGTTTAATTTACAAGCAGGAAAATTTTGGATTAAAACCAAAAGGGGCATAATGGTAAGAGATTTATAGTACCGGATTTAAAGCAAAAATAAACCTATTTTAATTATTGCAAATTGATTTATAACAGTTTACTAATATTACCGATAATAATAAGGCGAAAATAATTAAAAGTTTTGTATAATACTGTTATAAAAAATAACAAAAATTAGCCAAATTAGAGCCCTTATTGTACTGATAATATTTTACCCAGGGAATGGATATAATTTATCCAAACTGTGAGCAAAAAAAAGCTGATGGTTAGGTTTTAAAAAGGGGTATATTCTTTTAAAAGATGGCGGAATTTATAAACCTATTCGATAAAAAAAGGCAATAGGCCTGCTATTTTACCAGGGCAATTTAAACCATTATATTAAATTAAACCTGGATTTATAGGGATATATATGAACCTTTCCTATAGCAAATTGTATAATATGTTACGGAACCAATTAATTAATTTAAAAAAATAAATTGTTAAATTTGTAAATAAAAATGGGTACAGGCCAGCTTTTTACCAGTAAGAGCACTAATACTGATGGTAAAAAAGCCTGAAGGAAAATCGTACTTATATATAAGTTATAAGGCCCTAAATAATATTATTTAATACAATTATTATTTTTTTCTATTAATAAAAAAAACGTTAGAAAATATAGCCAAAATGCAATAGTTTATACAGTGGGTGCACAAAAAAAACGCAAATTTATACATGGGCCACCCATACCACCATTAACCCCCCTATTTCAAAGGGGCCGCATTTGATCAAAAATGAAGCTATTTGTGTACCGTTAATTGCAATAGATAAAATATTAGCCGGAGTTTATTCTTGATAATAGGCTAGTACTTGATATACTAATTCCGGGCCTGGTAAAGGGCTTTAATTTTGCGGGGCATAGAATTTATCAAATTATTAATCAGTTTTTCCGGAAAAGATTTTTATACCTTTTTGGCTAATTTAATAAGGATATTAATGCTTTTGTCGGTTTCCGGAAGCTTTGCTAGTTTAGGGTAATATTTATAAAGCTTATTTTTCAGCTAATGCTATAAATTTTTAATAGGATTTATGTTAGGAGAATAGGCCGGCCAAATAATTACCTCCACCTGTTTTGATTCGAAATGCTCGGAAATAATATATACCGTATGAATAAATGCGTTATTCTTTATAAAAAGGGTATTAGAATTAAGCAAAATAGGTAGGTATTTTTTGAGCATTTTTATGTATTGTTGCGCAGTGATGCCTTTTTGTTATGCTTTTGGGTTTTCGTTTAGAGGCATAAGGTTGGATTTTAATCCGTACCGGATAATTGCCCAAAACATTTTTTGACCAATGAAGCTTTGGATTGGACCTGAATATACCGCTATTATAATTTATGCCGGCCTGTACAGCTTATTAATAAAGCTATTCTCAAAAATATAAAAAGGGGTAAATATACTTTTAGGGATAAAAATCTATAAGTGGCACCGGCCCTTTTTATATTGGATAATGCTCTTGTTTGAAAAAAGAATCCTTTTTTAATAAGATAAAGGCTTTTTATGCATTTCCCGAGCCCAGTTATACTTTTGTGCAGCCGCCTGTTTGCTGAGAAACGGCCTTATTAGAGCCAGGTGGTGCTTGATCCTTTATTTAACCAGGTGGTTCGAAATAATTGTCCTGGAAATAAAAGGATAATAATCCCGGCGGATTTGTGCAATTTGAATAAAAGGATTAACAGTAATAAGCTTTAATATCCATCGTTTATCTTTATCGGAAAAGGCGGAGGGTTATTCTCGGCCGGGCTTTAATGCCCCCCAATTTTGGAGATCGAACCTCCGGATAATGCTATAAATATGGGCTGGATTAACGCCCTTTGCGGCCGCAATCTTTTTAGCTTTTTGGCCCGATTGATATCGGGCCCAAATACGATTTTTCCGGCGAGGTGTAGAATGTATTCCTTTTGGTTTGTGAACAGTTTTGCGATGTTTTATAGCCATTTTTGTATAGGGTGGCTGTCGGATCCGTGGTGGTGAAAGAAATTAAATTGCGGGGGCGGGGCCAAATTTGCGTTATTTTCGTGCATAATTGTAAAATAAATATAGGGATAACTTTTTATAAAATCAAGATAATAAAAGGCCAAAAGTAATTTATAATATTTGCAATTCGATTTGGGTGATTTAAATAACTTATATACCCATTTGGATTTGCCGAAGCACTGGTAATATTCCAAAAATATATTAATAAAATATTAACAAATATTTTGGGCAATTATATCACGGTATACCTAAATAATATCCTGGTATATATATTAGGTATGCATTAAAACCATATAAATAAAATCCGAATAATATTATACTATTTGAAAAATATAAATTTGAATCTGAACCAGGCCAAAAGCATTTTTGTAATAATAAAACTAAAATATTTGGGTTATATTATAAAAATTAGGGTGGGGATATAGGCTAATCCCGAAAGGATCCGGGCAATTTGTAATAAAAAACACCCCGAAAATTGAGGGAATTACGGGGGTCTTTAAAATTTGCCAATTTTTATTGCAATTTTATCGATCAATATTCCAAAAAAGCAGTATTATTAATAATTTTAACAAAAAAGGATATTATTTAAATAGATACGGAAAATTAATGCAGCATTTGAAACAATAAAATAAGCCTTTTTTTAAACCCCGGTTTTGGTATAATAAAATCCAAACCTGGAAATATGTATCAAAACAGATTATTTTGGAAAAATATTTGAAAAATGCTTTTCTTAATAAAATAAAAACGGGTTATAATTGTTAATAACATTTTATTTAGCCAAATGAACAAAAGTATAAAAAATTATATTATTTATAATAAAAAATTATTAATAATAATAAGATATTTTAAAATACGGATAATAAAGCTTAAAAATATACAAAATCCGTTTTTTATCCTTACAAATTATAAAATTTTAGAATATTTCCTGAAGCCCCAAATTATAACCGAAAAATAGGCAAAATAAACGGAAATACTGTTATTATTTAATTATAATTTATAATATAGGCCAAAAAGATATACTATTATTCCGGATGCATTTTTTAGGTAAAAATAAAACAAATCGGATTTTATCCGGAAAATTATCCTTTTTAACCTATTAATATTATATATAGGAATAATAATTTTAGAAAACCAGGATAGAAAATTTAAAAATAATATGCTAAAAATGCAAGCAAATTTGGAAAATACCCTAATAAAAGGGGCAAATTAAAAAAATAATAACCGAGCAATATTCTAATAAAAACCAGCTATTTAAAAATTATAAACTGGTAATATTAAATCAGCCCTGGTATCCGCGGAAGAAAAGTATAAAAAGGACAGGATACCCACGATGATATTTTTTTCTGGTATCCCAGGCAGCAAAACAGGCAGCAATGGATTTTACCACTTTCCAATTTTGGGGGATGTCATTTTTTCCCCATTTTCCTTTTTCTCCCTTATCCAATTTTTTCGTGGATGATTTTAAAAACCAATACGATGCACAAATCGTGCCAGTATTTTTTGTTTTATCTTTTTTTTTTACCAGTGAAAATCCCCATTTTTATATAGGAAAAAGAACCAATATTACCTGCAAATTAGCAATTAAACGATTTTGATATTATCGATTCCGCAGCCGCTGCTAATATTCCTTTCCGATTAATAGGCAAATTAGTTTTTTTGATATACCCGAAATATTTATTTACCGATAACAAATTTATTACCAGGGTAAAAACGTTCGAATTTAATAAGTATTATGCTGTTCAAAAAAATCACAAAAATAGAACCAAACATTTCCATATTATTAAAAATTAGTTTCGAAAATGCAATATTAAAAACCCGAGGTATTTCGATATTAAAAAATTCGATCCGAATATCGGTTGGATAAAGAATTAATTTATAGTGTGAAAATATTTTCACAAATAAAAAGGGAGGTTTTGTTATATTAACAGGATAATAATCGAACCTAAAGGCCTTTAGAAAAAAATTAAGGCAGATTTTTGGTTTTAAACTATGGAAATAACGAATTGCAAAGCATTTTTTGCCTTATTTAAAGCTATCCAATTATAAGATTTGATTTTTTATTATGATAGCATTAAGGTTTATGCTAATAATATTTTCCGGATATCCGTTCCAAAATATATTGGTTCCAAATTAAACGGATTATGGGACTTTTTTATAAAAATTATTAAATAGATACAGGAAAACCTTTATAAAAAATAAAATAAGCGATATTATTTTATACCTTTTATTTGTTTATTTCGGAGGGGGATCCCTGCAAATAAGGAACTTTTACCCCCCCTCTGCTTGCATTTCGGGGCGCTAGGACCAGAAAAAAATTCCGGCCCTCCGGGGGTATTACGGTTTATTTTTTATTTCTATGTAACTAATATTATTAAAAATAAAACGATTAAAATTATTATATTTGTATAGCGCAATAAAGTTATTGAAAATAATATAAGCCAGAAATTTAGGCTTATGTAATTATATAAGCGGCTATTGGAATGCCTCCCTTTTTGATAATACTAAAAAGTATTTGATTATCGATAATATGCTTTTAAATAATAAAAATATGCTTAAATATTATAAATAAATACTGGAATATTAAAATAATTTTTCGGTAATGAACAAGTATTTGAAAAAAGTATATTTCGAAAATTAGGGTTTGCTTTGCATTTATTTGGTAAATAAGGACCCATATGGGTATTATAATATGAACGCGTTTTGGCTGAAAGAAAATTATATATTTGTGCATACAATAAGGCCTTTGTTTATAAAAAATAAAGGGTAAAGCACACCAAATTTACAAATAAAAAAGTTGGAGGTTTTTGTAATATAAATAAAAGAAAAAGACGATAATTTTGTATAATTAATTTTATTGCTAAAATAATATAAAGCTAATCCCCTGCACCTTTATAGCAAATAAAGGATGCGTTTCGGATTCTAAAATAATAATAAATGCTTTAAACGCAAATAAATTAGATCGAAATATTAATTAACCAAACGCTGCAACAAATACTTTTATTTTTGGCTAATGAAAATTTACATCCATTTTTGTAAAAACTCCAAACAAAAGCGCAAAATACAAATACTGCTCCATAATAAAAAACAATATATAAAAAAAAAATATAAAAAAAAAATTGCACCGAACCTTATTCATTTTGTAATAGCACAAACCATTTGCATCTATACCGTAATACTTAACCTTGTAAAATATCGGAACCCAAAAGTTAACCGGCCGAAATTATAATATAATACGCACAATAAAATACTAAACCTAATCCAATAAAATATACAGATAATATTTGCTATTAATAAAGCGAAAAAAATAAAAATAAGTATCCGAAAAAGAAAAAATATCCCTAATATTATAAATCCAAAACAAAAAATGCAAACTGCCTTCCAAAATACCAAATTTGCTATCGGCCTTCATTGTAAAAAAAACTGTTTTAATACCAGTATTAGTATTAAATATAATCTAATAATTTTTAACAACAGGAAAAAAAATATATATAATAATATGCATATTGCAAAAATATAATATATATATTTCTATTTAAACTTTTGCACTTTAAAAAATCACGTTAAAAATGCCGCGGTTAAAACCACGATAAAATTTAATAGCAGGAAAAACGAAACCGTAATCAGGTAACCCTGTATAAATTTGGATCAAAAGAGGTGGAAACCAATTACCAAAACTAACAAAATTACCGCAAATGCTTTTTTTGGTTGCAGCAACAGCAATTATTTTTAATGCAAATTTCTAAGCACTTTGGCAGTTACCAAAATACCAGCAATAGCTTTCTCTGGATCCGTAAACCATAATGGCAATAGCGGTATAAATATATAACTAAAAAGAAAAAAAACAGCATTTACAAACAATACCAATCTCCAAAGTAACAAAAAAAGCAATAATACCAAAATAATAACCAAATAATAGCAGCGGCAACCTACAAACAATAAATTCTCAAGATCCGTTTAAAAAAGGTGCTATTTAAAAAAGCACGAAAAAAAAAGCAAAAAAATAAAATAATAAATATAACAATTATCACAAAAATTATGCTTGCAAATTTTAATAATACCGGTAACAATATCGAAAATATCGGGCCGTAAAACGGACTGTTCCGTACAAAAAACAATTGGTATAATAATAATAATACCGAATTGCTCGCTTATACCGGTAATATAAATATATTTCGAAAAAAAATAATCGATAAAACAAAAGCAAATTGCGCAATTTTTTTATAAAACGAGAAAAATACGAAAACCATCGTAAAAACGCAAAATTAACGGAAAAAAACTTGTTGCAAAAAAAATGCAATTTATAATGCATATAAATAAATAATAATTTCGCTTAAAATACCGACCCTAAACGATATCCTTATCTTAATAACCCCAAAATAATTAATAATATAATTAATGGGGTTATGCGCAAATTATAATTAATAATATTGTATTTGTAATAAAGATGCTCGGTTTAAACAGATATAATTGAACGCGCACAAACTAAGCACAATAATTATATAATAATATCCCAAAATTAAACCAAGCACTGCAAACAAAATATTATATAACCCCAGAACAACCCACTCCACCATATGCAAAATATCAAAACACCGCGCACCAGGGCTATAATATTATAAAAAATGGTATTTAAAAATAATAAAATATACCATTATAAATGCTGGGCGGTAAAAGAAAACGCGAAACGGTTTTGTGCAAAAACCGAAATAAAAACACAAATTGCAAATTATTCCTTATCGATAAACAGAATATTTCAATTTAAAAACCGGCTATAATTCCCGAATTAAAAACCTTTAATTACAATTATATTGCAAAAAAATATATATTATTAATAATACAATATATAAAAAAGAATAATATTTACAAATTTTTATAACACAATTATTATTAAAACAGTATAATTAAAAATACGGCCCGGTTTATGCAAAACTGTAATATATGCCGCAAATTGCAATTATTTCGGTAATATAAATAAAGCTTATTATAGCCTTTGCCGGTTCCGGATCGGTTTTAAAAACAAATATTAATGGATTTTATAACCGGCCTTCTGATATTGAAAAATAAAGCGCTAATATATTTAATGGTAATTATTAATAAATTATTTAACTATATGCAACTGAAAATGATAATATTTATAATATTCGAAACATATACTGCACGTTTCAAAAAATGCTAGTGGCGGTTTTGTGGTTTTCCGGAAAAAATTATTAATAATTACGGATCGGATTAGGTAAAAAGTTTTTAAACAAAATTATACCGCCTAATCGGTATAAAATAATTATTATTCATTTTTTTATTTATAAATGGATGGTAATACAAAAAGGATAAACCAAAAAGTATGATATTATATACAATATATAATTATATTTATTTCAAAAAAATTGACCAAAATATATAATTATTTATTAATTGGTAATAAATAATAAAGGTTTATTTGTAACGGGCTATAATTTAAATAAATTATTGCTAGGATATAATATTAATCCGGGTCCGAAAAAAGGGAAATCAAAAAAGATACTTTTTAAAAGCAAAAAAAAGGGCCAAATTTGTGGCATATTTAAGGAAAAGCGTTAACCTGGCAAAAATAATAATAATATTTGTGCAATAATAGCAAATATTTGATACAAATAAGCTTTATAAACCAGCAGAACAGTACAAAATTAAAAATAAAGTGTGGTTATTTTTAAAAAATATCAAAATAAACAGATTTAGCAAAAAACTAAATTAAATTGTTAATAAATATAAGGTAATAGCGGTCCTTTTTTTTATTTATAATTACTTTCGATATATCAAAAGGAATATACCTTATATTCCATATTAAATTTGTGAAATAGGCAGCTATTAATTTGCTGCTTTTATAACTAAAAATAAATATAAAACCAGGACCGGTACTAATCCTTTTTGGAAAAGATAAAAAAATATATCTGGAATAGGAACTAAAAAAGATTTTTTGTGTTAAAAATAATAAAAATAGGGCCAAAAAAGGCGGCCCAAAGCGCTAGGTCCTTATTAAATGGGTAAAATATAATATTATTATATGGGAGCTTTTGGAGAAGCTGATAAAAATGAAAGTATTGGATATGTTTAAAGCATAATAAAGCAGCGCCAAAACAAATAACGGCCCGGAGGCACCATAAATGCGCATAGTACGTAAAAAAAAACAGGCAAAAAAAGCAAGGGCACGCCGATTTATAATAAAACTTAATCAATTATTTAATAATAAATATATTAGCTATTTAATAAAAAAAGATAAAAAATAGGCAGGGATAAACCGAAACCGAAAAATACCCTATTTTATATAATTATTATTATAAAGGTTATTTTGATTAATAGGGCTGCGGCGGTTGTATAAAAATGGGGTATTTTTGGGGCGGTAACCGGGCGGGTACGGGTAGGTTTTACCTCGGTGCGCGAAAAAATGCAAAAATTATGCATTTAAAATATTGCCGAATTTAAGGCAATAATAATCGGAAATTTAGGCAAAAATAATTAAAACGTTTGCAATTTGCTGCTGGGTTTGTTATATAAACGAGTTAAAAATATTATAATACCGGAGCACCTTATTATAATAATATTAAGCATATTATTATAATAATTATTCAGCCACCAATATGGTAAAAAAAGGGAAAAAATTTAACTTTATTATAATCAGGATATAGCCAAAAGTATTGAATTAATTGGCCGTTTTATTAATATAATTGCCCTAAAACGGAATTAACGGTATAACCTTAAGGATAAAAGCAAAATTGGGATTGAAAGCAGCAAAATTGTTATCCGCAATAATAAAAAAACCCAAAAAAAAATAATACGCTTATTGCTAATATGGATAATTGCCTGTGATTTTTGTTAGGATTTTTTTAATTTTTTTTTTTTTTAATTTATACCGGGCCCTTATTCCGGTAAGATACCCTAAGTTTTTGGCTTGTACTGGTAACCGAAGTGAAATTGTCCAGTTGCCAATTTTTGGCTTTTTTTTCGGTATAGCGCTTGTATTTTGGCTTTTTGCAAATATAATGCAGCAGCAACCCTGCTATATACATTATAAAATAATAAAATGCTAAGGTAAATACTGCTATCCCTTTAATATAATTGCGCAATACAACCTGCTATTTAGGCAGTTGCCATTTTTATTTTGGCAAACCTCGAGGCTTTTTGCTGTTCCTTATTAAAAACCAGTTGTTTTTTTTAGCTTTTTGGGCAAATAATTATTATAAGTATAATATAAGCATTTTGCTTAAAAAATTCCTGTATACCCTGGGCTGTTTATCGCCAAATTTTTATAATTCTCACTAATTATATAATTTTGCTGGTATAGGAATGGATTATTTTTCTAATACCGGGTTTAATGTATATTTTTTCCGTAATAAATAACGGTTTGGTTATTTCGGCTTTAATCCAAATGTTAATTGTTATTTTTTATTGCGGGCACCCTGTAATATAATTTGCGGTTTTCGGATCTTTTCGGATTATTAAGCCACGTTTCGAATAATAAATATACCGGTATTTTATAAGTATAAGTATAAATTTTTTAGTAGAATGTTTCGTTTTTATCCCTAAGTATAATATACGTTTTTCTTTTGTTTGTTATTCCGTGCACTGTTTTTTGTGTTTTTTAGGGTTTTTTTTTATAAATGCCCAAAATTTGCCCAGTTTAAAATCCTTAATTTCCGGCCTTTTGGTTAGGTATATTTATCTAAGCAATTGTTGGTTAAGGCTTTTACCCTTATTCTTGACCGAAATATTCGATACTTTTTTTTGTATTAATAACCCCTTAAATATTAATAAGGCTTATTAAAATGTACTCCGTTTTTCTAATAAGACTATAATAAGGTTTTGGGCGGGTTTTTTATATTTGGAATTTATCGGTATTTTGTTTACTTAATATAATTGTTCCATTTTTTTTGGGTTTTTTTCTTTTTGGTTTTCGGTTCCACCCTTTTAAAATTATATCCAGTTGATTTATCGGATAATTGCCAGTTTTTGTTAGGGGTATTAGCCTAATTTATCCTTATTTAATTTATGCGTAAGGCATTTATTATTAAAATAATAAATCCAGCTAAATAATATTTTTAAATATAGGGCTTTTTTCTGGTCCATGTATCAGATTGTTACAAATTATTTTTAAGGATAATCTTTTTTAATATATCCTTATTATCCGTATTTAAAGCACCCTTTATTTTTAGCATTTTGGTATTTGGGGTATTTTTGTTTCCCGTATTATTTTTTTTACTGCTGGGGATATATAGCCCCTATAAATAAATCCATAAATTTTAAATGCGTTTTATACATAATAAATTATTATTATTTGGCTTTTTTTTAGTTTGCTTTATTATTTTATTGTGCTGGTTGGGGTTATTGGATCTTGTTTTCCAAGCATTATTTATACTGTTTATTGCTAATACAAATGCTTTTGGTAATATAATCGACAAAATTTTTAATTTTTTTTTTTTAGCCAGTTCATTTTTTATATTATTCTTTAATTTTTTGTAAAACTGAAATATTTTGGTGTTTTTTTTATTTAATTAAATTTATTAATAAATTGCTGGAATTTGGCGGTATAAGTAAATGCTGGTTTTTTTAATACAATTAAAATAGCTCTTTTTTGGTTACCCGCTTTTCGTTTATTTATCCGAATACTTTGGCAATTTTTTCGCCGAATTTATCGAAATTCGCAAATATTAGTTTGGTAAATTCGCTCGATTTATCGGTTTCTTTAAAATAATCGGCCTATACAGGTTTAAACCAGTCCTTAATTTTATTATTGAGGCGGATAGTAGTATAAGCCATTTTCTGGTAATCGTTTTGGAAATTATCCTGATAAAACTTAAAATAACTTTTATATTTCGTAAAGAAGGTTTTAAATTTGCTTTTTTTTATTATATTTATTCGGGGTGGGGAATTTATAAATAGGAATAATTTTAGGTATTTTTTTTTAAATTTTTCGAACTTTTCTATAAGGATTTTTAAAATAATAGCAGAATTATTGTAATTTTTACTATCGATAATAACGGTTTTAATTTTTTTTAGCTGTAATTAATATAATTATTTTACTATTTGTACCTCCGGTAAATGCTAAACAGGATTAATCAAAATATTATAATCACAGGTTTTTTGTTTTTAGGGTAGGGTACCTAAAGGCGGTATTAAGCAGTATTGGGTTGCAAGATTGCCTTATATGCAACCTGGGGTTTGGTAAAAACATTATCTGTTATTATTTGCCCAAAGGAATACCTTGAAATTAATTTAGGTTAATTAATACCGAAGCCTTAATCAAAAGTTACCCATATTATAAAAAACTTTTCCTTTTATACCTGCTCGATTTATATATAATATTTAGTAGTATTATCGATATATCCGTCCTTTTAAATATTAAGGATATTAAATAATACCTTTGATATTTTCCGGGCTCGATGTATTACCCTGTGGTTACGTGATTTTTTGTGTCAGCTTGGCCTTAGTCATTTGGCCCTTGGCCTTTATGACTGCGGGGTAAAGGCGTCCCGCTGGGGGTTAGCCCCAGCCCTTCTGCCCCCTGCCTGCTGTGGTTGTAACAGGCTATTGCTAATTCGGAATTGAAAAAATAATACTGGTATATTGCCTTATTTTATTTAAAATGATTTTTTTTATAATTAAATTATTCGTTTAATTTTGGTAAATTGGATAAATATAGTTATAATAAGTTTATTTATTTTTTTATTTTTATACCGCAATCGAGATATTTTGGATATTGTTAATTTTATTATTTGTGTTTTATTTTGTAATCAGTTTGGACCAAAAAGCCGTTTTTCTATTTTTAGTTAGCTAGGGTTGTAGCGTATTTATAAAAATGCCTGTGGCTATTATTATAACCGTTAGCCGTTTAATAAATAAGCGGCGGTTTGCATAATTTTCGGTATAGTTTTTTTATAAGGCCTGCGTATTAAAGGTATAGCAAATAATGCTTTAAAAGGTTATTAAATCTGTTTATTCTATTTTATATATTTCTTGGGGTTTTGCTCTTTTTTTGCGCATTTTTATCATTTTGAGGCTTTTTTCCCGCTTCTTTCTGTGTTTTTTACCCTTAATATATAGTTTAGTATTTCTTAATAAATATTAATAAGCTGTTTTAACCTATCTGAAACCCAAAATAGTATTATAAATAGTTATAATCTTTTTGGGTTGCATCTTTTTTCATTATCTGCCTGGTATAATAAAAAAAATGTTATTATAAATCGGGGGAAAGGTTGCTTTTTTAGTTTAAAAGGATATGGTAAAGGTTATATTAGCTTTTTTTTAGGGCTTTTTAAAGTTGCTATAATTTAATATAAATCCTTTAATTTTACAATCCATTTTGGAATAGGTTTAATATAATATTTATTTTTATAATTATCGATTTAATTTGTTCAAACAATTGGAAAATTAAAATAATTCCATCAGCATTAATATTACTGGTCGAAAGGTTCGGTTAATCGCTTAATTAATTAATCGGTTTGGTTATTGCATAATGGCTAATAAAATTGCAAAAAAAGGGTTATCGATTCAAATAATTGATTTTTTTAATGAAATATATGGAGGTATTTTTTTATATTTTCCATTATTTTTTTTGGATAATTTTGATTGATTAGAGCTCATTATAAGGTCGGGTCAGGGTATCGGATTTGTATTTATTACAATTATGCTTTCTGTTTTGTATATCGATTAGGCCAGGCCTGCAGCCTTTTTTTATTATTGCCGCAATATCGCTGCAATCCGATATCGAGCCCGGCCTGCTTTAGGGCAATTTAACGTTGCTGATTCTCGTAATGGTTTCATATTTTGTGGTTTTTTCTTATTTTGCGTTGCGCGGGCTTTTGCAGTTAATCGGCGTTTTTTGCCTATAAGCCTTTTGCAACGGATAATAAAATAAAATATATAAATGCAAAATTTAATTTTTTTTTAAATTTGTTAGACATTATATACTAAAAAAATCCACCGTATACTAAAAAACATAACAGGTTAATCGAACGCTTTAAGTTAACTTTATTAATAGAGTAAAGGCTATAATTTTTAATGTTAATATACCTCGACTTTTATAAAAAAAGAAAAGCGTTATTAATAGCCATTTATATATACAATTGCATTCTACATTTTTCATTTAAAAATATAACCCTTTTGAAAGAAAAAAACGAATATAAATCTAGTATATCAAGTATAAAAACTTTGGTTTATTATATTTTATAAAAATAACGCCGCAAAAAAAAAGCTCGATACACGAGGTATTAAAAACATTTTAATATGTTTTGGCAATAAGGCTTATATATATAAAATATGGAATTTAACCTCGAAAAAGTTTATATGGTTACAAAATAATAAAATTTTCGAGAATACTTTCCTTTAGTTGAAAGTAAATACCGATATGCACTTTATTTTGCCCAATAATAAAAATATTATTAAAAATATTAATAATTCCAGCGGTAAGAATACTAATAATAATAATAATAATAATAATAATAATAA
>PYSS01000203.1:0-38808 GCA_003049465.1 Magnaporthiopsis rhizophila
GCTTTACATATTACTTTAAAATATTTATAATCTAAACCTTTTTAGTGATAAATGTCATTTTATCTAAATATGGCCTTAAATAATTAATTAAAACATTAGTATTTTTTACTCTAAGAACACTCAAGGGTTTACTGTTATTCCTAGCTTTATTCGATATTATTGCAATATGTGACGAATTATTTAATTTAAATATAGAATATTTTTCTTACCCAAAGGGGGTTACCCAAAGGGGTTACCCAAAGGGGGTTACCCAAAGGGGTTACCCAAAGGGTATGGGTAGCAAGCGACTCTAATTTATCTATTAAATAATCTTTTATCTTTTCCTGTAGCCTAAGAAGTTCGGCTAGCTAGCGACAGAGTATGTTGTATGTAGCTTTGAGTAATCGAAAAGATAGGTTCCATTTTACTTCTATCTAAATAAAAAGAACCCTCTCTTTCTATTAACCCTAATAATCAATAACCTGTAATAACAATATTATGCTCTACAGGAAAACTCCTGCAGCTTCGAGAACTATTCATCCCATTTTTAATATTTAATATTATATTAAAGATTTCTTCATCTTTAACTGTTTTAATTCTTTCTTGATAAATCTTGAAAGCTTTTTTAAAATCTAAGTAGTCTAAATATTTTGTTGTATTTAAATTATATTTATCAAATATTTCTATTAACTTGTAAATATCTTTAGGATGTGTAACGGTAAATCTACAGCTGTTATCATAAATTGCAATGTCATTACCTATATTTAATTTTTTTTATGAAAATTAAAGCATTCTTGTCGTCAACATGTAACTCAATTTTAAATCTAAAAGAGACACTAGATATATTACCAAGTTTATTTTTTTAAATAATTATATTAAAATTACCCTCTGCTTCCGAAAATCATGAAAATCTCCTTAAAAAATTATCATCGGATACTAGAGTTGAATAATGTTTTTTATTTGCTGCTAAACCCTTAACCCCCCCCCCCCTGATAAACAAGACTTTTGTAATATTAGCGAACTATAATTAGATACTATATTAGGAGTAGAACAAATAATAATATAAAGAAACAAATTTAATATGTAGCAATATAGATATGATAAAAATAATTGTAGCTCCTCGTTCTTCGCTCAAAAATTGTGTTTAATTAAACGTACCTCATAGAGTAAGATTTTAACTCACGCGGCGTGATTAAACAAAAATAAGATCTTGCGGCCTTAATATACACACACTCACCGCACCAATATAAACAATTAAATAAGATAACCCTATAAAAGTTAAACCAATTATAATTAAATAAGAAGATATACCTGCAAATAAACCTATTAAAAATAATACTGACACTATAGGATTTTTACTAACAATTACAAATATGGCACATAAAACAGAAAATAAAGAAATTACACTTAAAATGTCTATATTATAACCATTTGTATAAAATTCGAATACTAAATATAAATTATTCATATTTTTTTTTTATAATCTCCTTAATAAAGTTTAGTTTTTAATATCTATAATAACTATATATATACTATATTAGTATAATTACCAATATAATCACATTAATACTAAATATTAATTCGGAAAAGAGAGGAATCGAACCTCCAGGTGTAAAACACAATATTTAGCAAATATCTTACCTTACCAATGGAAACTTTTCCTTGCTTCGTGCTGTACTTCTAATACTATGAAATAAGAAGTAGGCAGGCTTACTTCTACTGCTGGCTTCTATGAAATAAGCCAGCCAGCAGATGCTACGAACTAGACCGGATTCGAACCGGCATCTATTCCCGTGACAAGGGAATCCTTTACCAATTAAGTTACTAGATCTTTATACAAATAAGAGCTAGCTTTAACTCACTTACCCCCCCCCCCCCCTTAAGGATAATGCTTAATGTTGCTTTTAACCCTAAAGTTTAGCTGCAGCTGGAGCAGTTGTAGCTGCAGCTGGCTTCTTACTTCGTATGAAATAAGCAAACCATCAACTATACAATCCTAGGTAAAATTAACTATTGTATATACGATTAGTCGGACTCGAACCGACATACGCTGTTTGGAAGACAGTAATCCTACCATTAAATGATAATCGTTTTGTTATTTCTGCTGCTGGCTGCTGGCTTAGCTGCCAGCGTACGAAGACTTCGTACTTCGTACTTCTTAGCTACATATAATAACAAACTTTTTGTATTCATACATATGCTTGCTAAATAGCAAGCAACTACAAAAATATTTTATTTAATTAAAATTAAAATTAACATATAAACCTGCTTTATAGTACTATATACTAATCTCCGCCTTCTGCATCAAATAAATCAGGCATATCATACGCTTGTTTTTCAAGTACATAATCTATAGGAGATCCTCCATCACCTTCAGAAGATCCTTCACCACCTTTAGAAGATCCTCCATCACCTTTAGAAGATCCTTCACCACCTTTAGAAGATCCTCCATCACCTTTAGGTGATTCTCCACCGCCTTTAGGAGGATTTTTACCTGAATCCTCTTTAGGTGGATTTTTCATTGTCCTCTAATTTAGCTATCTCAGCTGCACGTTTTTTTCTAAAATAACCATATCCATCATCAGGTACTTCTAGATGTAAACTTTTTTTGTTTGCTTTCGCTACCTTTGCTGCTTCTCTCTCATATCCTCACTCCTCATTATTTTTGTCTCATGCTTCTCTTGTTTCAGCTTCCAAAGCTTGATCCAGATTAGACAAAAATTCTGTACTATCCTTAGCTTTATTTAAAGCTTTAGGTCTTAAATTTTGCAACTTCTGAAGTTCTTCATTATCTCTAGGCAAAACTCCAGCTTTTTGCTTTTCTATTGCTTCATTTAAAAGTCATCTCTGCTCATATAAATCGTCCACCTTTTGCTCAAAATCGTCAATAGTTTGTTTTTTTTTATTTGGATCTTCATCTTCTTCTGACTCAGAAGATGATGAGTATTCTTCATCGCTATTTGAATCACTATTTTCCTCATCATCTGATTTATTATAAACAAAATAAGGAGTAGCTTTATCACTTTGTGTTGCTAAATTTAATGAAATTAGTATCTTGATACTAATTTCATTAATGTATTCCGAAAGGTCTAGCAAGCTAAAGGGATACGGATAGTGAAGTTTGCTCCGGACAGCACTACACTTAAGAACCTCAATAATAAATAGAAATATATAAAAAAAGTCATACAACGTCTACAAAATGTCAATAAAGGATACCAGCTTCAAATCCCAAATGATGATTGTCAGTTAGCTGATATCCATATATACGTCACAAAGCCACTAACAAAAAAATTGTTCCAATTATAACCGCGTCTATCTTTACTTTGGCATATCGTATAATTAGATATATTTAATTTACGTACTTATTATAGATATAAACAAGCACATAAAAACATATAAATACGACTTAGCTAGGACGTAAAGTTATTCCCTTATTTCTAAGGAAGACTGAGTACACCTTAATTACAAATAGACAAGTTAAATATCTTGCTAATTTTTGTAACAACTACCATCTACTCGATGCGCTTTTCCATAATAATCTTATAAGATTAATATAGGTTAGTTCCGCGATTACCCATTTAAGTTTCCTTAATACAATAACTTTTTACCTCACCCATTATGATTAGTAATGGTACTTATTATTAGACTTTTCACTATATATAAGGTGGTATTATTGTCTTTAGGGCTTCCCCGGAGTTTGGCAGTTTAGTATTATCCCTTGATTAATACTTTCGCTTATTCACTGTAATTAATAAATATAAGTACCAAAAGGGATATACTTTTTTTTATTTTCCTTATGCCTTGTTTATATCTTAAGGCTATTAACTTAGTAACATAAGTTATGGAAAAATTATGTCTTTATGAACTTACCACCGATAATTACGATCGGTGAGAGATAACCAAAAATAAATAACCTTACCCTATAAATAGGAGTTTTATCTGTCTTTATTCATATCAGATTTGATATGACAAACCAGGTCAAATCCCTCTTTAGTTAAATGATTCTTATTTTTAATTATTTCTGCGATATTGCACCATTTATCAAAACTTTGTTTCTTTACACCTACTATACTATATTTACAGAAAAAGGGTATGATTTTATCATAATTATCAGTAAATTTTCGACATTGATAATCTACCGTCATACGATTAGAAGAAGGTTGATATTTACCACATGTAAAATAATCAACGAAGCTTCTAATTAAAGCTTCATCCCTTCTATCTTGAGTTAAACTAAAAACTAGTTGTACGTAAACCCCAGAAGAAGACTTATTTTCAATAACAGCGAAACAACCATCCCCCGATGCAAACCCCGCCATCCAGTACGGATGTGGTATTTCTGTATTTATAGATAAAGGTCTTGAAATAGGCATAATATTAGGAAAAGCAACTTTTAATATTTCAGTTAAACCGCGATTAATAGAAGCTTTTATAGATACAATCTTATGCAAACCTTCCATTGTTAAATGTTCCTTAGATTTAATTAAATCTACAACCGATTTAAAAAGAAGGAAGTCACCTTGCTTTTTAGTTATTAAAGGGTATTTAACAAAGTGGGGTATTATTACAGTAGTTATATCTTCCATAGAAGATACATAGTATCCACAATTTTTACCTACAGATATTCTACCTATTCCACCAAAATATGATTGAATATCTTGCAATAAATGTAAGTCACGCAGATGAAGACAGATTGAAAAAATGCACTCAACCTGTCAGCCTACAAGTGTTTTCGTTGTTTTTCTAACTCTAACTGAGAAACACCCTTCAGCATCTACGAAACCTGTAATTAACCATGGGTTAAATTTAACAGATTTTTTACTTAAAGAGTATTTACAAGAATCAGTTGTGGAAAATAACCTAGAAGATGAATACTTTTTCACACTTATTCTCTTATCCCAACCAGAGACTGAATGTACAATGATATTAACAATAATTATCATTATTGATTAGACTATGTCATCATATTAGTGCTTGTTAAAAAAAAAATAAAATAATTTAACAATTAATATGAAAAGCTTTACGTCAATTTTTACTTTATGCTAAGCAGCGAGCCTCGTCAAAAGCTCTACTCTTATTAAAGTAACACAATGTTAATTGACTAGTCGTTGGACCTTTATATATGTCATAAACAATATATACTTGGCAGCAAATTATCATTACTTACAGAAAAAATGACTTTCTTGCTATTAACTTTTAAAAAAAAAATTTTATTATATAATATTACTATATTAATTTAAAACAAAAGTATACCCTTTATAAGAATTACCTGAACTTAAACATTTTTTAATAGTTTTTCTAGAGATATTAATAGCTTTCGCACATTCACTCATACTACTATAAATGTTCCTATTGTTATTATTATCTATAACAACAATACTAGCAGATTCACTTACTAATTTATCCGTATTTCTAATATACCGAACTCCCCTGTGATCTTATATCATAAGGGCTATCAGATAAATAAAGTGCGGACAATAGATTGTCTATTTCAACAATTGAAATACGTTCTTTATTACCCAATAAATTATCATTTGTTGTTAATCTATATTTATTAATGTGTAATTTTATTGCATCAAATATGTATTTACCTTCGAGTGTAGTGTGATAACCTTTGTAATACATATCTACCAAATTTAACCATAATGAAAAATCTTTAGCTTTTAAAGTTTTTAATAATACTCCTTTTTTATTATTAGAATCCTCATAAATAAGGGGTATTAAAATATTTATAAGTTCATGTATTTTATTAATTTCTAATACTATTGTAGGATTACTATCAACATTATGTTTTCTAGGTGTAGTTAATAAAACATTACCTGTTTTAATAAATTCTTTTATTTTGTTATACAATTCTAATTCTTTAATATGATTTTCCAACTTAAACCTAGGTACATATTTATTAGTTGAAAAGGTAGCAAAGTCTATTAGGGTCTAAAAAAGACCAGGAAGTAAAACCAGGACGCCGTACGAAGTTCGCAACAATAGGATTCATTCGTTAATGACTGACTGACTTAAGCTTTCCCTGTTTCTATTTTAAGTTTGTAATGCATAGATGGATGTAAATAAGGTGTAACAATAGAACGTAAAATAGGCATAGAAGATTGACGCACATAGATAAGGTACTCAATCTTTTTATTTTGTTTTTTTAAACGTAGTAAACATTCTAAACCATACCGTATATTTAATACATTCATCAACCGCACAACATCTTGAACCGAAAAAGAATTAGTACATAAGACCAACCCCGCCGTTCGTGCTTCCCCATCTCCCATTATTAAATGAGCCAAAGCAACGGGCGTTAATAAATCATAAATATTGGCAGGAATAACTTTAGTTTTATTTGGATAAAATAAAGAATACAACTCAGTAAAGCAAGGCAAGGATCGACTAAAAAACTGAAGACCATACGATAATTTTCCAGCTCTAGTGCTAGTTGTTAAACTTGGAACACTAGTGCAGTAATGGGACAGTTGATTAAACACAAATAAAACATAAGAACATTTATCTAAAGACTGTTTAAATCCTAAACGAGCATTAAAGCTTTTATCTGTAGATAAAGTTAATCAACCATCAGATAATAATAATCCTACTATTATACTATACGGAGTAGGTGCTAGTTTAATCATATTCCTTTCTATTTTGGTTAATCTACCTGACCCTACCGATGATCCCAGATCTTTACCTCACAAAACTAAATCCTTGCAAGCGGCACCTTTGCTGTTTTCATTTTTATTTCTGTTTAAGATAACTGGAGTGCAAATATTCATTTTACGTGCTTCAGGTGTATACCTGAAGCCCAAATAGCTATAAACTCTTCATAAACCTGTTATTAAAGAGATAATTCCAACGGAGTATAACCAGTGCACATTTGTTATTAAACTTAAATATTTAAACTATTCATATTAGAGCCATGGATCGAATCAAACTATACGCATAATTCCTTAGTGGACCAGGGCAAGCAGCTTAAGCTGCTTGCCCCCTCCTACCTTCAGCATCAATAAATCCGGCTAATCAATATTTAGTTATATTAATTCTATCACTAATAGAACCAGGTATTCATTTACTTTTCTGCTGCGCAAGCTAAAGCGACCCTGTCATTTCTTTTTTATAACCTATAATAGCCAATTTACCTTCAGTTGATAAATGATATTTATTTTCAGTTAGTAAGACTGCCTTTCCAAATAATTTAAAATGATGGTATTTTGAACTATTAAGATTCACATAATTAAATATAGGTATTATAACATATAACAATGAATTTATGTCATTTACAAAATAATTTACGGCACCTGCTCCATAACCCCTTCTTTGGGTCAGGCGCGTAGCCGAGCTCTTGTTTACTGAAACTATCAATAATCTAGTATTATAACTTAGTTATATGATATCTCTTGTTTTTAATTATAACCGTAGACTCACCCTCAGGTAAACGTGTAAAAGCCTGATTAATACTACTCTTCCCTACGTTTATAGCTTTGGCGGCTTCACGTAAAGAAGGGTAAACACTAGTTTCATTAGTAAGAGTATCTAGCTCGGAAACTTGGTGTGCTCGAACAGAACGTATTCGTTCTAAACGTTTAGCTTGAATCTCTGTATCAAGATGAATACGCTTTAAATGTGCTATTAATTCAGGGTTAGTATTATGAGTTTTTAAAATTTCTACTCGTTCAGGCGTTAGAGCTTTATCCCTCATTTTTGCTTTAGCCTCACAGGTATGTGTTAGACCCAGAGAGGAACCAGCTACTTTTAATATATTATACTCTGGCTTAAAAACGTCTAAATAATATTGCTCCCTGGATATAACTAAAGAAGATGGACAGTACTCAAGTATTTCTAAAGAGAAATTAGAATATCCATATTTAAGAATAGATCTATAAATATTAGAATTATTATTCTTAATTTGTCTTTCCAAATTACGGATAGAAAAATAATCTCGGAATCTTTTAGATAAATTGATTCCACTACCGATATAGCTTTTACCATTCTTTAAATTTGTTCAACGGTATACTCCTGCTTTATTTCCATTATCTTTAATAATATCTAGTTTATCTGTATCAGCATTAATATATTTTTTTACTGGGACAGGCTTACCATTTGAAGTAGAATAATAACGAAGACTAATTCGGCATAAAGAGTGTAAAAGATAAACAGGATTAATATAAAATCTTGAGGTATTACGATTAACTAAATTACTCCTGTTTCTAACAATATGATCATTATAGTGTACAATATGACCACATTTTAAAGTATTCTTAATATACTCTAAAACCTCGATTTCATCCTTATGTAAATTAATTTGAAATGTAAATTGAGCATATTTATAATTGGTATCTTTAAAATCTGTTAATCTTATGTGGAAATTACCTTCTCCATCAGTAAACCCTACAAATCACTCTAAAAATCTTCTATCTAAAGAATAAGAATTAGCTTCTTTGGTAGAAGTTGTTGGGATAGAAATATTTAATTTATCAGCCTTTCCCGCAGCTAAGCTACCCAGGATTAAGACTCGGCCCCCCCTTCTTTTAGGGCAGTGTAGCTGCTGCTTTGGCGACCTATTAAGGTCTCCCTCCGTGAAGCGGCTATCTTAGTAATATGTCTCCGACTTTGCGGGACTGACGTATTAACAATTAAAAGGCAATTGCTTTTAAGCGAAGCACGAAACATAGTAATATTATATAATAAATTTATAGGACTACAAATTAATCCATAGCACTAATACGATGTCATAGTCTAAGTTAATTTAATATGTTATTTCAGTATCTCACAACACTGATCAGACTATATCTTATTGACTATATAACATATAGTCAAGCAAAGCACAAAAGATAATTCTTTTATTAGTCGTTGAACCCTTTAACACTAATTATTTTTTCGTAACAATTTAGTATTATATTGGCTGCATATTTTCTTGATTACTTATATTAGTAAAATCAAGATCTTCATGCAATTAACTTTATTTTTCTGTTTAATAAATAACATAACTTATATTTATTAATTTAAACAGGGCCTACACTAGTTTTATTTTTTTTTTATTAGCCTTGCTCCTAACCAGAGGATGCTTCGCTAGGTACACCTATAAAGGGTGCGTGCTGCGTAGCCGTACCCTTTGGGTCAGGAGCATGAGATAAATAACTAATTATATGTTCTACCTGTTTTCATTCCAGATTTTAAAGATTTTATTTTCTTTAAACCTTCAAGAGTTAAATGGGATTTATTCTTAATAAGCTCAGCTACCGTACTAAAGTCATTACAATCCATAGACTTTACTCCATGTAAAGGAAATTTTTGAAAAAAAGGGGTTATTTTATCATACACGTCATTAAATTTATATACAACAAAGGTAGCACCAGAAGGTCTTGTTGACACTTTCTCGATGCTACCACACCCTAGATAGTCAATAAATTTAGCTAATAAAGCCTCATCTCTCGCGTGTTGAGATATAGAGAATGATATAATAACCTGATACCCACATAAATAAGCATTATTTTTTCTTACCTTAACATAAAAACAACCCTCTCCATCTACAAAACCTGCCATTCAATTAGGATCAGGTATCCCTTGAAAACAGACTAATGGACGTGGTACAGGTAATACAGTTGGAAATTGAGTTTTTAATGTTTCGGATAAACCGGTATTCATTGAAGCTTTAATACTTACAATTTCCCTAATACCCTCAATAGATTTAGCTTTTAAAGCTAAAAGCTCTACACCACGCTTAAATAAAAGGTAATCCGCTTTTTTTTGAGAAATTAAAGGAAATTTGTCAAAATGAGGTATAATGGCATTAATTATATCTCGGTAAGACTGAACACTATATACTATAATATTTCTGTCTTTACGTTCGCTAATTATACCTACACCAAAAAAGGAGTGTATTTCTCTAATTAATTGTGTATCTTTGCTATGCAACTCAATACTAAATGCTGGTATTACACTTCAGCCAGATATCGAGGTACTTTTTTTAGCTAATTTAAGACTAAAACTTCCTTCTGCGTCAACAAACCCTGTAACCCAATAAGGGGAAAGCTTCGATTGTATCTTAGTACTATAGTGAAATCTATTATGAATAATGTTAAACTTAATATAGTTATTTAAATAACGGTAGGTAGAACCTACTGAGCCGCTAATATATTTAAAAAAAAAAGGGTTAGAAACAAAGCCATGAAACCCCGTACCGAAGTAAAAACAAGTACCAAAGGCACCGTCACTTATAGTAAAAGAAGATACACTATACTCTATTCCTTGGACAATAAATGTTATAACATGGCTGCTTATAGCCACATTTCAATATTTTTCAATATTGTTCAGACTATGTATTATGTACAATAATATGTCATCTGTACATCAAAGTTTTTAAATAAACAGATAAAAAATAGGATTTGTAATTAGTTATATAAACTATCTTATCCTGTTTATATTAGTCGTTGAACCGTCCTATTAAAAATTAATAATTAATTGTAATATTTAATTAGGGTTGGCTGCACATTATCTTGTAATAAAATTAATTAGCATATTATACTTAAAATGTATTAGTTATAAATTTAAGCTAAAGTGTAATAATTACAAGGTTTTCATGCAATTTACTTTGTTTTTTTTTGCTTATAGTTAAAACATAAGAGTTTATTACTTAATTTATGTATACTTAAAAGCAAAGGCCTTTAATATACTTTTTCTAGCTTGCTGCTGCGTAACCAGCCAGCAAGCACAGTTTAGTCTACCAACTAAACCTTTTCACCATTAATTACTCTGCATCTATTCATTCCAGATTTTAAAGAATTTATCTTATTAATACCTTCCTCGGTCAAATGACCTTTAGTTTCTATTATCTTAGCCACTTTAACAAAATCTAAGTTATCCATATGTTTTATTCCTTGTAAAGAATAAGTTTGGAAAAAAGGAATTATTTTATCTTTAATATCACTAAATCTACTTATCACAAGGTTCACCCCCATCAGGTCTGGTAGAAGACTTTTCTATTCTACCACACCCTAGATAATCTATGAATGTAGTTAATAATTCCTCATCTCTTGCATGTTGAGATATTGAGAAAGCCAAGCTAACACTAAAACCTGTTAGATAGTTTTTATTTTTTAGTGACTTAACATAAAAATAACCTTCTCCATCTACAAACCCTGCTAATCAATTAGGGTCTGGAATACTTAGATTACTTACTTCTGGACGAAGTACAGGTAAGGAAGTTGGAAAGTGATTTTTTAATTTATCAGATAATCCTTTATTCATGGATCCTTTAATATTTATAATACTATTGATTCCTTCAATACTAGACCGAGCTTGGCCTTGTAATATTATGTTTATTGCTTGTTTGAATAAAAGATAATCAGCTCTCTTTTTAGTTATTAAAGGATATTTATCAAAATGAGGTATAATGACCTTAGCTATATCACGTGCAGACTGAACGCTATAATACACCTGATCTCTCGTATTACGTTCGCCAACTATTCCTATACCGAAAAAAGAATGTATTTTTCTCAGTAACAGTAAGTCTCTGCTATGTAATGTTATTTGAAATTCTGGTACAACAACCAAAGAGTAAAATATTAGTACAGTCTAGGGTATTTCTAATTCTAATCCGTACTTCAAATTCGTACTTCTAATTCGTAGCGATTAAACTAATTATTAAAGATTCTACCTGAATTCATACCTGATTTTAAAGATCTAATCTTCTTAAGTCCTTCAGGTGTTAAATGAGATTTGTTATCTATTATTTTAGCTATTTCACAGAAATCAATATAATCCATAGACTTTACCCCTAATAAAGGATAGTTATGGAAAAAAGGAATAACCTTTGTTTGAATATCTGTAAATTTATTTACGATAAATAGAACACCATTAGGCCTCTTCGAAGCTTTAACTATTCTCCCACATCCCAAATAATCAATAAATTTCGTGAATAAAAGCTCATCCCTAACATGTTGAGATAATGAAAAGCTTATTTGAGTGTAAAAACTATCATTAGCTCTAGCTTTAGATGTATCAGCAAAAAAATTACCTTCAGCATCTACAAATCCTGTAAATCAATAGGGATTAGGGATACATTCAAAACTAACTTCCGGACGCTTAATAGGAATTATATTAGGAAAATGGCTTTTTAGCATATCGGACAGGTTTTCTGTATTCATTGCAGCTTTAATACTTAAAATTTCCCGTAAACCATCTAGCCCAAAGTGAGCTTTTAAATTTAATAGATTAATACCTTGTTTAAAAAGAAGATAGTCTGCTTTCTTATTAGTTATTAAAGGGTATTTATCGAAGTGGGGTATAATTATATTAGTTATATCACGTAAAGATTGAACTGCGTAGGTAACTGTATTATTATTTTCTTTCACGTAGATCGTACCCACCCCAAAAAAGGAGTGTAATCTCCTTAACAAGATTACATCCTTTATATGTAATTGAATACTAAAATTTGGTATAACCCCTCATCCCACTTTGGAAGTACTTTTTTTAAATACTTTCAAGCTAAAGCATGACTCTCCATCGCAAAACCCTGTAACTCAATAAGGATCAATCTTCGGTTGTATATTAGTAGTGGAATATAATCTTTTAAATAGGTTTTTAGGACTTAAATTCTTTCATCCCCCCTCGGCCCAGGACCAGGCACAAGGCCCGATCCTTGGGCCTGGGCCGAAGGGTGAACGAGTAGTACTACTTTTAGATACTTTCAAACTAAAGGTTGATTCAGCGTCTGCAAATCCCGTAACTCAATAAGGGGAAAGATTAGCTTCTTTAACATCTACATTGGTAGTGTAAAGTCTTTTAGTAACATTGCTACTAAAAGCTCGCTTTGTTGTATAAAAATGGTTTACTGAACAGTCGATCTGTTTAGCTAATATAGTCTTGTAGCTGTAAATATAGCTTAAAGTTAGGTAGGTAAGAGGGTAAACATGGGGAAAAAGTATATTAATTAAGGTTAAGCCTGTAAAGATTATAGCTAATAATATTGTAGCAACTGAACCATATAAGGCTCCTTCTCTTTTACCTTGAATTATGCTATGGTGTGCATATGTCACAGTAGCTCCACTAGATAATAAAATTACAGTGTTCAACATTGGCAGCTCGAATGGATTTATGGGTTCTATACCTATTGGTGGTCATTGAGACCCCAACTCAATGGTTGGTGTTAAAGCACTCACTTTATTTGTAAACTTACTTTAATATAAGTATAGCTACAAATATGGATTTAATTTTATATATCTAAATTTTATACTGTTTTCTCTTTTTATTCATTCTACCTTTTATTAATTTCAACTCATCTAACCCTTTTCTAGTTAAATGGTCTTTGTTTCCTATTAATAAAGCCGCCAACTTAAAATCCTCAAAGTCTAGGGATTTAACTCCATGTAGCTTAAACTTTTCAAATATAGGTATAATTTTACCCTGAATATCTGAAAATTTTTCAACTACAAACTCCCCACAATCTGGTTTAGAAATATACCTACCACATTTTAAAGTTTGTATTAAACTACCTAAAAGAGCTTTATCTCTAATATGTTGAGTTAAAATAAACCTTAATCAAACAGTTTCCCCAAAGGTTTTAGGGAAAACCTTAGGTGATTTTCTTAATGCTATAAAAAAACACCCTTCAGCATCAGTAAAACCACTTAACCAGTGAAAGTCTTGCATATTTCTATTTTCAAATTCTGGGCTTAAAACGGGCTCTAAGTCAGGGAAAGCTAAACTTAAATTGTCAGATATTTTACCTCTATTTAATACGGCTTTAATAGACACTATTTTATTTATACCTTCTAAAGAAAGATGTTTACCTTCTTTCATTAAAGCTATAACTTCTTTAAAAAGTAAATAGTCATAATGTTTATAGGTTAATAGCGGGTAATTATTAAAATGATCAATAATAAGATATAAATCCTCTAAACCAGAGACTCTATATTGAAGAGACTCTGCCCCCAATTTAGTTATATTACCTACTCCAAAGAACAATTTAATTTGTTCTAACAGAGCGAGATCTTTTTCATGAAGACCTATTTGAAATGTAGCTTTTACCCTAAAGCCTGTTTTACACCTAGGGTCTGAACTAATTCCTACTATAAAACACCCTTCTCCATCAGTAAATCCTGTAATATAATTAGGATTTAATCTTGAAGTAGAAAAAAAAGATTTTTGATTAATATTCGTATATAGAATATTTTTTTTAGCAAAAGCAAAGCCACCACCCTTAATACTATTACGGGGAGTAGATATAACAGTATTAAAATTTTTTATTGGATATATAAAAACCAAGTTTCCCTGGCTCTCAGAGCACACCTTACAATATTTAGAAAATATTGGAGAACCGTCTGCTCGTTGCTCTTTTACAGATATAGGACTATCTGATTTAGATCCGCGATTACCCATTCCATCCTTCATAGGATGAATCTCTAATGATATTACTATACCCTCTATCATTAATGAGGCCACTATAAATATTTCTAAATATAGTTTAGTTATTAGAGCTTTAGGGCTTACCCGGAGTTTGGTTCTTGTTCACAGTGCTAAATTATGAAAAAAAGCCCAAAAGATGGCCATGAAAAATAAAGCTTCAGAAACTATAAACAAAATAACACCTAAATTTAATCCCTTTTGTACAGCGGCAGTGTGGTCACCTAAGAAAGTCAAAATTTACAAATATATTACTATATTGTTTGGGCTTTATATTAATCAATAGGTTAGCTACGCATGAAACGTATTGATCTTTAACGTAAAGTCTCTGAGGGTCCTACTAAGATATTTATCCGTCTATTGGTTCCCTGCTGATAGCCCTATAAAGATAGGATTTCCAGCATACAGTTAAATTTAACGAGGGCACTTTTGTGCATAACCATGTAGCAACATAGTGAATTACTTAATCTAGTTTTCCTATTAATTCTCTAATTTTTAATCTACCTTCATTAGTAAGGTGTTGTTTAGACATTATCATATTATAAACTGAAACTCATTTTACATAACTATCATATTTCTCACCTAATAATGGATATTTATCAAAATAATTAATTAAAAATGATATCTTATCTATAGAAGATATGTATAAAGATAATACTTCTGATCTGGTTTTATTACTATCATAACATTTTAAATTAGTATCTAAATATAAAGATAATCTTTCCATAAAAGGTTTCATACTACAAGATGTTGGTTTATCAAACAAACGTTGATCTAATCTAAACCTTAAACTAATATTTTCACTTACAGATCTTTTACGAGTCTCAGATTTACCTTTACTTTCTATATATTTAATACCAAAATGTCCGTCAGCTTCGGTAAAACCAGTTAATCAACTATTATTATTGAAATCCGATTCATCCAATAAGCTTTCAGATATAGATAATAAATATTTACCTTTAAAAAATTCAATTAATTTATTAAAGGTTATATTTTTAGGTGTTCTTAATTTTCCATGTATCAAATTTATAAAAAGAAGTATACCTTCTTTATCTCCAATTATATAACGTAGAGTACTTTTACCTGACAATTGAAAACGTCCTATATCACCTAATTCTGATTGAATAAATGCAAAAAGACCTAAATTATCAATATGAGAAGTAAAAACTATTCTAGGATTAAGTATTCTATTTAAGGTTGTATTTCCTAATGAAGGAATAGATATATGACCATCACCTTCTAAAAGACCACTTAAATAATATCCAAATAAATTAGGATTATTTTTATAAATATTTTTAGTAGAACAAGTAGAATTATATAAATCTAGTCTTAATTTTATTTCTTCTTTGGGTATAGCTTTAGCTGTTTTCAATATCAAAGATTCGGATATATAGACTGTACCCTCTGCTATTATATCACGGAATCAAAAAGACATAGATGAAATTAGCAGTATTAAAGCTAAATACAATGAATAATATCCATTATTAAAATTGTGCATAGATAAGGCCCCACTAGAAGTTAAAGCTAATAAAGATATACTAGTGTATAAAGGCCAAGGAGAAGGAGAAACTAAATGAAAAGGATGATCTTGGAAATTACTTCTTACTGAAATAGTCAAAAAAATTTTTTTTTATATTATTAGTTATGTGTTTTCCCTAACATTGGTTTTTATAGCTGCTATGCTCCTGATTTACTACGTAGTACTACGTAGCGATACCTGGTAGCAATTGAAAAAATATATTATTTTCATTATCAATAGCTTCCTACGAAGTACGAAGTACGAAGTACGAAGTACGAAGTACGGTACGGAGTAAGCAAGCGAAGCCAGCTACTATGAAATAAGCATTGCTTATTTCATAGTAGCTAGCAAAGCATCATTCTACTTGTTAAGCTATAAAAAAATTTAAATAATGTTAATAACATAAAGCAAGCAAGCAAAGCAGCAAGAGTACTAGGAATCGAACCCAGAACTGGAAGGTTGAAGCTTCTAATTTTACCATTAAACTACACTCTTATAAAATATATATATAGGACCTGAGGGATTCGAACCCCCTCCATTACGATTAAAAGTCATAAGTACTACCATTATACGAAAATCCCTGCGTATTAGAAGTACGTATTAGTATTAGTATTAGTATTAGTAGTGTGCTCTCCATACTTCTTATAAACTTATAAGAAGTACTGCTTATTTCATACTTCTGCTACGAAGTAAGCAAGCGAAGCTAGCTACTATGAAATAAGAAGACTTCTTAGTTCAGTAGTGCTACACACAGAAGCAAGCAAGCAGTAATCACATACGATTAGTCGGACTCGAACCGACATACGCTGTTTGGAAGACAGTAATCCTACCATTAAATGATAATCGTTTTGTGTGAAGCGCTTGCTTACTACGAAATACTACTTCGTAGTAAGCAAGCTTGCTTATATGAAATAAGAAGACTTCGACTTCTTAGCTACGTATAATAATAAACTTTTTATATTATTATCTATTCATTGATATAGTAGTCCCTAAGATGAATCGAACATCTATCGCAGCATTAACAGTGCCGAGCTCTACCGTTGAGCTATAGGGACATAGGAAGAAAAGGACTCGAACCTTCGACAGCTACGATAGCTAATGAGTTTACAGCTCAACCCGTCATACCCACAAACGGAACCTTCCTGATATTAGAATATAATTCTAATATTTAATCTTCATCATATAATATATATATATTATATGATAAAAATATTTAATCTTACCTTCACATTAGATTAAAAGATCTTGTATGAAAATACAAGATCTTGTATAATTTAATTATACTTGTTTTTTTTGTTAAAATTCATTAATCCCGTGCAACTTCCACTACACGAACCGTATTTCGACTTAACACTAATTAGAGTAGCGCATACGAAGAATTCTATTATAGTTTTCTAAATCTTATACATTTACTTATTATACAATAGAAAAGCAAAATTATTGCACCCACTCCTTTCAGCATGTGACGAGTGATTAGTCCCAATCCGAGGTTGGATTCACCGTGACATGGTGATTCACGATTACTAGTAATTACTTATTCATGTAGCCGAGTTTCAGACTACAATCCATATTCTTTTTATCCTATTTTTGAGATTAGCTTAAATTCGCATTTTTGCATCTCTTTGTTTTAGGAAAATGTGGCACGTCTATAGCCCACAATGTAAAAGCCATGATGACTTGTCTTAGTCCCTTTTATCATTAACCGCTATTATGGTGAATCGGCTCTATAAAAATTAATTTATAAATAGAGCAAGGGCTTCCGTTAATTTCATGGATTTAACCATTATTTCACAACATTAACTGAAAACAGCCGTGCAACATCTGTATAAATATACATATTGTGGTAAGGTTTTTCGTGGATCATCGAATTAAACAGTTGAGATAGGTAGGTCCTCTCAGACTTTCCCCCTCTGAGAACCGCACGTGCGACTTTCATCGCATACGGCTCAAACACAAATTTCCTGTATAAAATGTAGCATTAACATTAACATTAGCATTAGCAATACAAAAATAACTTAAGCTTGCCATTCACTAATGTAAATGATACCTCACCAAGTAAGCTACTTATAATCTTTTATTCTTTTTAATAAGTTTATATATTTTATATCTCTGCTCCTACTACACACAACGAAGCAGAGTTCAGGTTAAATTTATGCCGTATGTTAAGTCAGCACCTTTAAGGTAAGTTAAATAAAAAAAAAATTTAAAGGAAATAACCCTAGCGTTTCACAGCGCAGGGCTATCGGTCCTAGGTAAATTAAAAATACATCGTCATCGTCACCCAGACGATGAATAGGATAAAGTCGTATATACTAAGTACAACATATTGTTAAATAAAACGAATTACAGTGAAGATTTTGATTTTATATCCTTTATTTTCTTTAAGCCTTCTTCTGAAAAATGACCTTTGGCTTCCATTATCTCAGCTATAAGACATAAACGTTTAAAACTTAAGAGCTTAGTACCTAACAAGGGATATTCTTTAAAAAAAGGTATAATTTTTTGAGTTATATCTTTCAAAGCCGAAACCTTAAAATCTCCGGCTTTACCTATCATAGCTCGCTCACTATAATTACCGCAACCGAAGAAAGACACTAAGCCTTTCAGTAAATCTCTATCTCTAGAGTGTTGAGTCAGTATAAACCCTAAAGTTACTTGTACTCCTATCCTAAGATAAGAATTTTTCATCAAAGTAACGAAAAAGCAACCTTCCGCCTCTGTAAAACCACGCACTCATTCAGGGTGCGGTATCCTATCAAAAGGTATTACCGGTCTAGAAGAGGGGATAGTATCAGGGAAAGCCAACTTTAAGGTTGAAGATAATCCTCTATTATTAACTGCTTTAATATTAACAATATTCTGTAAATCTTTTGGTGTTAGAGGTCCTCTAGTCATTATAGAGATAACTTGCTGGAAAAGATAAAAATCTGCACCCTTCTGTGTTTGTAAAGGAAATTTATTAAAATGAGGTATTACCCTGTTTTGAATATCCATTGCGGAACTAACTTTATAACGATACATATCTTCTCCGTGCTTGTATAACCCACCAACTCCGAAATATTCTTTTAACTTAAGTAAAATGTGTTTGTCCGATGCTTGTAAAGCTATCTCAAAACTAACACTAACTATGTAACCTAATGAACGAGAAGTATTTTGGCTAATAGCTATAGAAAAACTACCCTCACCATCAACTAATCCTGTAATGTATCAGCTGAAGGAAGAATTGATTATTGTGTTTTCAGGTTTAGCTAAATTTTTCATTATATTAATTTATTTTTACAAATTAATGCAGTACTTTATTCGCTAGTTATGCACTATAGAAAATGACAGAAACTTTTTTGAAAAAAAAAGTAATAAAATTTACTATTTACCTTACGAAATAAGTCGAATAACTAGCTCTCTACCCTTAGGCGGCCAGGCTATATTTATAAGAATAAATAGCACAATGACGATAAACATCGAATACTGCGCAGCTGCTGCAGCCATATTTTATTTTAATTTTTTTTTTATTAACTTTATCCTTACTTTATATGGTAAGGCATTCGCTTTTTAACTTCTCCTTTATCCTTACCCTGATACGTTAATTTGTTAATATATAACGCCTCCTAATGCAAAATAGACAATATCTTAACTACGTTATAATTCGTAATTAATCTATTACTAATTCCTAGGTAGAAATAAGGACTTACCGTGTTCAGATTACAATACCTCCATATAAATTTTAGGGAGGTGGCTTTACTCCAGTGGTATAAGATCCTATGTGAACATTAGTACGTAAAATATTCACCAACCACAAATTTGCTTTACGCTAGTAGTGTAATGAAGCTTCAATCGCCACCTTTGCTTTCGCTTCCCATGATTTATGCACGCTAGCTCCCTGGAAGAAAAATTCTTACATTAAAGGGCTACATTGTCATTGGAGCTTCGAACATATCATTACTGAATAGCCCGTCCAATTAGCGTTAACCCTAGGATAAGGTTAGTGGATTCGAACCACATTACTATAATCCGCTTTACACGTCGCACACATACTTCACTACTGGTGTCAGAAACGGTCTAGTGATTTCAGTTCCGTTGTTGCCAATTTACTCTTGAGGTGAAATGCTTACACTTTCATTTATAGACCAACTTATGATGACTCCGCTGTAAACTAATTTTTTTTCTATACTAAAAAAAACACAGCTATACTTTAAATACTAAGTATAGTTTTATTATTATTATTTAATATAAATATATTATTAAATAATAATACTAAGTATAGTATTATTTTTATTTTATATAAATATATAAAATAATAAAATATTTTAAAGCAACCTAGATAAAAGCTACGAAGGCATGACTAGCCGAATGGCTAGGCACTCTAAGAAAGTCAGCTGACCTATGGCATTCATATTTTTCTGCAAAGACTACTTGGGTATCTAGTTGAGATAGGTAGGTCCTCTCGGACTTTCCCCCTCTTAGAACCGTACGTGCCACTTTCACGGCATACGGCTCAAACGTTTACTGCGTCTAATTACCAATATATACTAATTTATTTTTTTTGTTTCAAATCACATAGTTTTTCATTCAATGTATTGACTTAATTTATGGCCAGCTAATTGTACTGACTCTCTATCTAGAAAACAAATAAGATTTTCAATATCAATTTTACTTGATACTATTAATACGTAAGTAGGTTTTATATCTTTACCTACATCCCTAGCTCTAACAGATCTCGCGACAATTCTTGGTCCAAATGATAATCTTTTTTTTATCATTTCTAAAGCTTGTAAATCCGTATGTTCAATGAAGAAATTACATTTCCCCTTATTTAAATAAAAACAACCCTCTCCGTTTATAAATCCAACTATTCAACTATCAAATTTTCCTAACCCCCCCCCCCCCCCCCCCCGGGGGGAAAACAGATATTTGACTTTCTAAGTTAGATGATAATTTAGAATTTAAATCCAAATTAATATTATATAAACATTTATCTTTAAATTCATTATATGCCTCTAAAGTCTTAAACTCTTTAATGTTATTTACTAAAAATTCTTTTAATAAACAATATCTAGTGTACTGGTGAATAGTTACTAAAGGAAATGAATCAAAAACATCAATTAATGTCATTAAACTAGTACGATCATTAACAGCTATTCTAACTTCATCCCTGTCTTTATGCACGTAAAAAGTTCCTATGTTATTTAAATTATTGTGAATACTTTGCAAAAGTTCGAGATCACGACTATGTAAAGAAAGATGAAAACTCAATCCCACATTGTACTTACTAACCTCACCTGATTTCAAAGTTCGCTTTTTAGGGTATACTTGGAAATTTCCTTCAGCATCTGCAAATCCTACAAATCATTTACTTCATTTAGTTTTTAAATTTAAGTTTTTCATATTAAAATTGTAATATTTCAGCTAATATTTACTAATGTAAAGAAAAAAAAGTTGATTTCATCAAACGAAAATTGTCGTGATGTATATTAAAAATTCCTGCACTAGCTATTAACAACCTCTAGTCCGCATCTACGTCCTATTAAGACAAAGAGGCAATTATAAGAATAAATTTCTTATTTATAGCAACACTAATTATAATATATAATATTAATAGAATCTCAATTAGCATATATTGGTAAACATAAACACAGAAAACATCCATACGTAAGTCAGCACTCTTTCAAGTTAGGTATATCCCTATCAATTTCATTACAAAATTGCATTCGCTTTTTACGTTATCCTTTCACCTCTAACCGATAGCCTACTTTACAGTAAGCCCTGCAAATATTACGAGTTTGCAGATTATAGGTGTTACTCTTTTTCTTTGATTAAAACAACTCTTCCTTAGGTTCCAACTTTACTTTACTAACTATAAGTTCGTTTTCATCTAACCAAGGACACGTTAGATGCCAGTTCACTGTATACACACAGCGTACCCATAAAGAATAAGTAAAGTTTTAGTTACATTGATTCGATTTCTCTAACCATAGAAGAAAGCCAATATTCTTTCCTATAGAATACTTTTCTCAGGCCAAAGAGTCAACTTTGGCCTCCTCAACAGAGGTAGAGCTTTATACAAAACAGTTACCCGTAATGCATATCTAGATAGGCTAATGTAAAACGAAATACATTGTTGAATCTATATTCGTACGTAGTATATACTACGTACGTAGCCTAATACTATAAATTTATTATACACAATATAGGACAGTTAGGTGACTACATACGATCAACCTAACTTACCTTATGTTTACTTATGTACAGAGATATATTTCAACAGTTCTAATCAAATATATAGATCGCACATCCTTTTCGTGCCCTTTGCCTTCGTCCTTCAACGTCAGTTTTAAGATAAAAGGTTGCCTTCGCCTTAACCAGTCCTCTAAGTATCACAGAATTTTATCTCTCCTCCTATAGTACTACCTTTTCATATAAAACTCTAGTTACATTTTCCTTTATTATTGGAATTATAACCGTCTAGGTACCCTTTAACACGGCAATTTACACCCTGGGCAAAGAGTGTAAATCTTTTCAGATTTATCATAAAATTAAGAGGATAAATCTTATTCAATTTGCCCTATAGATTGCCTACCTTTATTCATACCCTCCTTGATTTTTTGTATTTTGGCCGCACCTTCTGCAGTTAAATGAACTTTATTTTTCATTAAATCTGCTACATAACAAAAATCGGAAAAATCTTTGGCCTTATCACCTAAGATAGGATACTTTTCAAAAAAAACTATGACTTTATCAGTAATGTCGATAAATTTAAAAACTTGGAATTCATATACATCCCTTTTTCTTGTTAATTTACCACAACCTAAGTAACCTATCAAACTTTCCATCAATAGCTCATCACGTATGTGTTGAGTTATAATAAAACTTAAATATATTTGATATCCAGTGGACGTCTTAGATTTAGACAAACCTACCATAAAACAACCTTCAGCTGTCACAAATCCTGATAATCAGTTACAACTTGGAATACTAATTGAATAATCTGTATTTCTTATAACTGGTATAATATTAGGAAAAGCAACCTTTAATTGTTCTGATAGACCTAAATTTAAAGAAGCCTTAAGAGAAGCTATTTTTAAAAGACCATCTTTAGTTAAGTGTTCCTTTAATTTAATTAGTTCATAAGCTGCTTTAAAAAGTAAGTAATCCGCTTTTTTTTTAGTAATTAACGGATATTTATCTAAATGCTTCAAAAGCACAGTAATTTCATCTAAAACTTGTATTCTATATTGAATAAGATTTTTTCCAGATACATGAATTTGCCCTACTCCTAGAAAATTTTTAATGCTTTCTAATAATGCTCTATCTTTATCATGAAGACTAATTTGGAAAAAAAGTTGTACTCTTCAACCTATTTCTCTGTTGATCTTAGTTAAAGCTATTCTAAAACATCCCTCACCGTCAATAAATCCTGTTAAAAATCAAGGATTTAAATTAGTTTGGTTAATAATATGCCTAGTTGTAGAATAAAACCTGATCTTTTTATCTAATTTATTAGAAGGGATTCTGATCTGATAATTTCTTTCGAAACCCATTAGAGTACACCTTAAACTCTTGCAATTAAGCAATTGTCAACTACCATCTACTCGTTGCTCTTTTACAGTACTATTACCACTTAACAATACTGACTTAGATCCGCGATAACCCATTTCAGTTTCCATCATCCATTCGCTTATTACTCTACCTAAGGAAATAGCTCAGCCACTCAAATATTTTCATATTTGGTTTAGTACGAATGGTTTTAGGGCGTCCCCGGAGTTTGATAATTTAAAACTGGCACATATATATGATATCCCACATCATAAAGCACCTAATAAAGATGAATAACACTAGTCTCTTACGTATTACCGCGACTGCTGGCACGCAATTAGCCAAGACATAATATATATATTGTCATTATCAATTATATACTTAGAACTTTATTCGTGATTAGATTATAAGAGCGTACTCTTTCCGTTCTTCCAAATTGCCAGTTCAGCCGCTAGGCCATTGACCAAGATTCCTCACTGCTGTACGTACTTGCATTGGGATTTTCTCATCCCCAATGTGGTCGATCAACCTCTCAGTTTCGACTACGCGAATTATAAGCTAGTTAAGCCATTACCTTAACTACTACCTATCCCGAATTTTTTACGATTCATCTTAAAGCAGAACTTATATAAGAATATAACATCTTATAAGGCTTGTTTAAGCCTTATTTATTTAAATTAGTAAGCAGAAAGTTACTAAACTAAAATAAATAAATAAATTAAACAAAACAACTTTTATTAATATAAGGGATTTTCCCTAACTTTAAGGTAGGTTGTAAATATTTTTTATTACTCACCTGTTCACCACTTTTAATAAAAAAATATAACTTCTTTTTTTAGATATTAAATATATTGAATTAAACGTTCGATTAGCATGTGTCAAGCATTTGGACAGTGTTCAATCAGAGCCATCACCAAGCTCAATTAAGATTAGACATAATCATTCTATTAATTATAACCTTTTATATATATAAAAAAATATAATTAATATATTGATTACGTCACTTATAAATTTTAACTAAAAAAAAATTTTTTTTTCTTATCCGAAGGATTAGAAGCAGGCGTTAAAAACTCTGCAGCTAGAAGTGAGGGGTATTCCTAGTAGTACTTTTGCTACCATCGGTGTGAATAGGGGTGATGATGTGTATCCTGCTACACTTCCAAACACTATGGATAGTGAAGCAGGATTGTGTATTAGGGATGGTGTGTATGTTGCTTCAATACGTAGTATGCGTGTTACGGACGATGTGTGTGGAGCAGGAGTAGGAGCTGGAGATGGAGATGGAGACGGATTGCGTGTAAGTAAGAGCGATAACAATGATAACAGTGTGGCTTCTGATGCTGCGCCTGCTAAACCTAACCAACCTCTTCATAACGAATCGAGTGTAGATAGTCACTTCGTACTTCGTACCCTGCAAAGCTGGGTCAGAAAGTACAAAATTAGCTCCGGGTATTCGTTCTACTTCTCTCTTACAATCTTTTAATAGTAAGATTAAAAGAGATGATTTCGAGGGTAGTATTATTAAAAAGGGTGATTCTTATATTGTTACATTTAACTTTAAGTCATTTTTTGTTTATAAAGATTATTTCATTAAAGTTATTAAAAATAAATTATCTATCGGGAATTCTTATTATGTTCTTATTAAGGTAAGGTTCGTTATAGTATTGACTTATATAAGATGGCTGGTAAACAATTTGTTTTTAATTATGATAATGATATTAATATAGTTGATTCATTATCTGATTTATATGATAATGTTAGTTTAAGATTCGTAAATTTAATGGATGAATATGGTATCAGAGAATATGATATTTTGTACAACTTTATATTAAGTCATTTGATAGAAGAATATTAACAGATATTAAGTTAGATAAGGATTTTAATTATGACGAGATACATAATAAAAGTCCTGTTTCTTTGAAGAAGGATATTGTTTATTTTCCTATATCTAATAATGATAACGAATTAGGTATTAAATTAGATGTAGAATTATCTGATTCTAAAGGTAATAGGGGTTTTGTTAATATTAATAACAACTCAAAAAAATAATAAGATATTTATTAGTAACACTGATAATAAATCAGATAATATTTTATTTAATAAAGAGACAGTATTTTATTTAAGAGATGTTGTTAATCCTTTTTATATTTTAGCCGGTTTAAATACTAAGAATTATAGTATAAAACATTGTTATGATTTATCAGATAACTTTTTAGCTAGTGTTAAGGATTATAAATCAATTAATGGTATTATCAGAGAACCTAAAAACTCATTTATTAAAATAGATAAGAATAATTTTATAACAGAAATAGAAACTAAATTAAATATTAAACCTGTATCACAAAACCGAACTATTATTAATAATATTAAAAGAAGAGATATTATGGAAAATACAAAGATTGGTGTTATTGATTTAGAAATTTATAGGAATAGTGCTTTAGATAAAGATTTTTTTTTATTATGCCGGTCTTTATAGTTATGCAGATTATGATCCTTTAATATTTTATATTGATAATAAACTTAATAGTGATAATATTATTCTTGATTTAATAAACGAAATGTTTAAAGCTAAATATCCAGGTGTCACTTGATATTGTCATAATTTTGGAAAGTATGATATATATTTTAGACTAAAAACATTAATAAATTATAATTATAAAAATGATAATGAATATAAACTTAAGTTTGTTTTTAGAGATAATATTGTGTTAAAGGTTAAGATTACACGGATCAAAAATAAAAGATCTGAATCAGTAGCGCTACTTCTAAGCGCTACAGTTATACTATACTTACTGATAGTATGTATAATTTAAGTGAGAAGTATAAAGTAGAAACTGTTAAAGGATATTTTCCTCATTCTTTTGCCAATGAGAATACTTTATTTTATATTGGTGAATTACCACATTATAATTATTATAAATCTGATAAATTATCTAAAGAAGATTCTGAAAAAATAGAAAAAACTAACAAATGAAAATTTAAGGGGGGGGGGAGCACTCCGGAGTATACTTTTTAAATGCCTTTCTTTGAAGAGAAAAACTTGGCTTCAACGATTTTGAGATTTTGTAAAAAAATATCTCGAATTGATGGTATGGTGGAGCACGTATTTTTTGTGGGGTATAAATGGACACAACTATATATCATGCAATTATAGAGAGGAGACACAACATGTCGCTAGTCTCTCATCTCATGCAGCATCCTGTATCGTGTTTCGCACGTTAACTGAGATTAGCAGGCTCTGTTGATATATAAACGAAATTCTTTCATCAAGTAAATTTACTTTTGATGCGATGGCTTCCTTATTACTTAATTAATTAGAAAATTTATGTATGTTTGAAATAAATCTATGAAAAAAAAAAATCAAAAAATGAACACATTTATCGCTGGATACAGGTTTTATTCTACGAACGGAGGAGTACACAGTGATTTATCTAATTATCAATTTAGTGAACTAGTTTTTACCGGTCTAGTTAAGATATTGAAAGAAAATGACATAAATCAAGATACTCAAATTAAGTTAGAGAGATTTGTTAGGAATCAGTTTACGGAATATCTAGAAAATAAAGATAAACCATTAGTTTCAGGTATAAATAGTGAAATAATTAACTCTAAATTAAATTCTTATATTTTTAATATAAGTGAAGATATAGTTGTTTTATTAGAAAAAAAGAAAAAAATATTAGGTTCTAAAGTATTTGGTGAATATTTAGGAAAAATAAGTAATAAAGATGTGTTTAATTGTATCTTAAGAGATATATTTAATACTATAAAAAAAGAAGATTTTGTTAATACAATTATATATACTTTATTGTATATTATTACATATAGTAATATTTTTGCAGAGGATGAAGAGATAGATAGCAATTTTAAGACTGATTCCACACATGTACTTTTAATGTCAGGTAAAATTATTTTTGATATTTATATAAAAACTCTTATTAAGAAGGATAAAGAGAATAAAATAAAATATTCTACTTTTAAACAACAAATTTTAGGTAATTACTTAAAAGATAAAAATATTCAAATTGATGAAGTATTTCTTAATATAGGTAGTTATTTAAATGATATTATGAGAACGTTAAGTATGGTTGATATAAAAGTCTACAAAACGGCTGCAAATTCAAGTAGATCAGTTGTAACTTTGGATGCTTCAATCAGAGACATGCTCGGTAATAATATTAACAGAGCTATAGCAATACCTTTAGATTTACCTATAATTGTTAAACCTAAATATTGTGATGAAGAAACTAGTGGTGGATATTTATTAAATGATATTGAATATAGTGAACCTTTAATAAACAAGAAAATATTTTATAATTTACCTTCAGTAATAGGGAAAGAGAATAAAATCTATTCTTGTTTAAATAAGATGATGTCAACAGCTTACAAAATAAATAAAGATTTACTGGATTATTTAGTTAATAATAATGAATTTCATAAATTACTTATTGATACTGATTTTCAGCATAAATATGGTAATTTAGAAAAACGAACTAAATATCAAGAAAAAGAATATCAAAGATTTTTAAGTAAGAAGTTGTTAGAAGAATATATAATAAAAATAGCTAGCACATTTTCTAATGTACCAGAGATTTATTTTCCTCTTAGACTAGATCAAAGAGGTAGAATATATCCTAGATCTGTATATTTTCATTATCAAGGTCATGAACTAGCTAAAGCCCTATTACAATTTGCTAATCCAGATTATATAGACAGAAATGATATTGAAAGTATAGAATATTTAAAAGCTTATGGTGCTAATTGTTTTGGTAACGGATTAAATAAAAAATCACTAAAAAAAAGAGTAAAGTGAGTTGATAATAATTGAGATAATATATTAAATTTTGAAAATAATATACTAGTTAGTGAAGCTGATGATAAATTTCTATTTTTAAGTTTTTGTTTAGAAATGAGAAGTTATGAGAACTTTTTAAATAATGAAAATGTTAAGAAATTTAAAACCTTTATGCCTATACAATTAGATGGTACATGTAATGGTTTCCAACATATGGCTATGTTATCTAATGAAACTAAGTTATTTGAAACTTTAAATTTAAGTAAATCTTCTGGTAAAGATGAACCTAAAGATTTATATCAAACTGTAGCAGATCAAATTAACGTACAGATTGAAATAAGATTAAATAGCGAGATTTTAAATACTCCTGAGAATGTTGAACTAAGAGAATCATACCAAAGATTACTAGATTTTAGGCTTACTAGAAAAGAAATTAAACCTGCTATTATGAATAAGCCGTATAATGCTACTATTATGACTCTAGTAAATTATATAAAAGATTTATTAGAATTCCATCATTCGGACGAGGTTACAACTAAAAATAGTAAAGGAGAACTAGTAACATATAAAAGAGGTTGATATAATCTTCCAGGTGCAAAAGATAAACTTATTAACCATCAAGATATAGTAAATTTAGTAGAACTTATATTTGAAATAATTTATGTGAAATACCCTAAAATAAAGGAATTAAATTTATATTTAAATAATATGGTGACTATATTAAATAAATTGAATTTACCTGTTGTTTGAAATTTACCACATGGGTTGAAAATCAGTCAAAATTATTTAATTCAGAAAAAGAAACAAATTCAACCTTTTACTTATCTTAAGAATTCTATAACTTTAACTACTACTATTAAAGATTCTATTGATAAAAATAAACAAGTTTTAGCTTTTATGCCTAATCTTATACATTCACTAGACTCTTCTTCATTGTTTTTACTTTATCATTCTTATTATCACACTATAATAAGCGAAAAAGAAAGCGAAATGCCATTCGTAAATTTTTATAGTGTTCACGATTGTTATGGAATTACAGCTAAATATGCTAGATTATTAATAAATATATTAAGATCTGTTTATATTGAACTTTATTCAAATAATAAATATATCGCAAGTTTTGATGAAGATATTATAAAGATGATTTCAACTACTTTTAATGTAGATGATAAATCTGTACAACAAAGTAGCGACGATATTTCAATTAATAGAAACACTTTTGATAAAGAAAAAAGAACTTTTATTATAGAAGGAAATAAATATATTTTACCTCCTATTAAAAATTTAATAACTTATCAAGATGAAAAAGCATATAAAGAAGGTGTAGCAAAAGCTAATTATCTGGTAATTTAGTAGGCGGAGCCTCTTTCTTTGAAAAACTGTTCTACAGTAATTCATACTTCTAAAATTAATGTGTTATACTACTTAGCAATTATGAAAAGAAGTGGTTTCACTATTCTTAGCCGAAGGGTTAGGATAACAAAAATTAAAATAGAGGAGTTTTAAGTAGATAAAGGATAAAAAGAAAAGTTTCAAAAAAGTTTATAAAAAGTTTATAAAAAGTTTATAAAAAGTTTATAAAAAGTGTACCAGCGTAGTTGGATGAATAGTCCTCGCCTACTAAATGAAGGAATAAATGAAAGAAAGGGGTTAAAAAGGTAAAGTTTAGTTTATGAAAAATTAGATTCTAGTTCGAATCTAGATAACCTCAATGGAAAGATTATATAAAAATAAAAATAGAATTGCGAAGTTTTTACTTTCAACGCTAGAAATGAAAGTAATGCTATTGGGTTGTGTATTAGGATTTACCAATAGTAAATTAGTCGAAATTAAAAGTGGTCGCTTGCGCACAGAATGAAAAGGGTTAAAATGAAGTTGTCGAATCGGTGTATTAATATGTAGTGTTAATCAAAAAAGAAATTATAGTCGTTTATCAAAATCTGATTATGATAAAATAGATTATAATGAAAAAGTCTTAAAAGATGTAAAAGATGTGTATTATTTAAGAGCAATACGAAATTTTATTAAAGGAGTAGTACATAAACAATTTAAAGGAGTAGATTTTTATGATGATGCCTCTTTAATACTATTTATAAAATCATATGATAAAAGTATAAGAATATCCAAACAAAGTTTATATAATATGAAGGTAAGGAGGGTTAAGTATATGTATGTAAAAGAAACTCAAGAAGTAAAAGAGTTTTATGAATATGTGAGAAGTAGATTTCCAATGTTTCAAATAGGATGAATCTTGGGTGAAAAAGAGGTTGTATTAAAAGAAGAGGTAGGATTCAAAGAAGAAGTAGGAAAAGTAGAAAAAGTAGAAGAAGAAGCGGATAAAGGTCTATGGGGATTTTTAAAACAATTAACCTTAGTTTTAGATTCAATGATGATAATAGTGTTATGAATGTATATGGGGTTATGGTTTCTGTGAGTTATGATAATCCTACAATCAACCGTGTTGAGTATATTAGGAGTAGAGGATAATATATTAGAAGTACAGGGTAATATATTAGAAGAAGTTGAAGTCAACAATTCAAAAATAGACTTATTGGATGAAAGTTTATACGATATAGCTGATGTTTCGATAGATTTTGACGATGACGAGATTCGAAACATAGATGCGATTGAAGAATATCAACCACGCCCCCTCTCTACCCCCTCATCATATTCCCCTCTACCACCTCAATCCCCTGGGATTGAGGTGGAATGAGGGGAAAAATGAGGGGGAGGAGAGGGGGGACAAAGTGATTGATGCTTCGCACTAAATGAAGATAGTGAAGGTAGTGAAGGTTGTAAATATATTGAATATAGTGAATTATTGGAAAATGAAGGAGAAGAATTAGAAAAAGACTTAGATGTCTTTAATGAGGAAGATATGGCGTCTTCTATCATAAGATTGTTCACCTCTGCGGAGCGTGATGTAAATAGTTTATATCCTTATGCTGCTTTAAATGATATGCCTGGTTTAATTTGTGAAAAAATAACTAATTATACTCCTGAGTATAAAAAGAATCTTGATAATTTATTTGGATTTTTCTATTGCAAGATTAAAACTAAATATGATTTATACTTACCTATATTACCTGTTAGAACTAATAAAGGTTTAGAATATCCTCTAGGTAAATGGGAGGCTTGATATTTTAGTGAAGAAATAAAGTTTGCTGCTGAGAACGGGTATGAGATTGAAATATATAAAGGTTATATTTTTAATAAAGTATATAATGTATTTCAAGAATATGTAGATGATTTATACAAAATTAAAGCTACTTCATCAGGTTCAATTAAAATTATCACTAAATTATTATTAAATAGTTTATTAGGTAGATTTGGAATATCTATTTTTAAGTTAATTTCAGATATAGTATCTAAAGAAATATTAGCAACAAGAGCTATAAATTCAACTATGAATATTTCAGATACTGAAGTATTAATATCATATAGTAGTGAAATAAATAAAGAAGTTATTGAATAACATGGATTAGATTATATAAAAGTTTTAAATAATAAATCAAAAAAAAAAAATGATATAGAAAAATATAATACTTTTGATGAAGTAAACATAGCTATTTCATCAGCTGTAACTTCATAGGCTAGAATTTATATGGCAAAAATTAAACTACGAATATTATAATTAAGTGGAAAAATATATTATTGTGATACAGATAGTATTGTTACTAATATTAAATTACCAGTAAATTATATTAGTAATAACAAAATTGGTAAATTAAAATTAGAGTCTGGTAGATTTTTGAAAGAAGCTTATTTTATAAGTAATAAAACCTATTGTTTAGTTAAAAATGAGAATTCATTAATTAAAAAGCCAAGGGTGTTAATAGTAATGATATAACTCTTAAAGATTATATTGATATGTATAAAAGTAAGAAGGTTACTAAATCTATAAGAACTCAATCAGAAAATAATTTTAGTGAAGGATCTATTAGAATATTTGATAAAGAGATTTCACTAGATCCTAACGCTTACGTAAAAAGAGAGAAAATATATAATAAAAAGGATTATGAGTTGATACAAAACCTTTAAAACTTAAATAAATATTTTTTGGGCTGCGCAAGCTAAAGCTCGTGTGATTTTTTTCTAGCTACGCACGAAGTAAATTACTGTACTTCTATCTACGAATATTAAGTAATAATTATAATCATAAAATTTTTACCATAGAATTGTAACATGAGAACTAGCATAGAATTGTTGCATGAATAGTAGTATATAATTGTATCACTTATCTTAAACAAAAAGGGTACTCTAAATTAGAGTACCCTTTTTGTTTATTTACTTAGTAATATAGTTTGTTACAGTATTATAATTACTTTAGTCTAATAGTTTACACACACCTTTAGCCATACGGCAACAAAGTACCTCACAAATAACAAATAAGATGAATGAAAAAAAAACGCCCCGCCATTACGCTATGACCTTACTAACAGACTAATACAAAGGACGCAACCTTTGGGAAACTGGTTGTTTTCGATATCGTCTGCGCAAGCTACAAGTGAAGGTATCCTACACATGTCTGCATAGTTCTTTTTACGATCTGATCTCGACCTTGATCCTTTGGTTGGTAGCTTGCTACGAAGTACACTACGCAGAAAGTACGAAGTACGAAGTACAAATGGAAACTTTCCCTTCACTAGAAGTAGACTGAATTTGAATCAGCATCTATTCCCTTGCCATGAAAAGTGACAAGGGAATCCTTTACCAGTTAAGTTACTACCCCCCAACCTAAATAGAATGTATGTGTGCTTAGCTTGCGCAGTATCCCCTTAGCTAGCTAAGGGGATACTGCGCGAGCTATCCCTGAATAGTTAAATGTTCCCTATTAACCATCAACAATACAATTTTCTTGAATAAAATAAAATCGGCTCTCTTTTAATAATTTAAAGGAAAATTTTTTTTTTGCTTCGGCTTCGCTGCTTCACTAAAAATGTGGTATTACCACTTTAATTAAATCATGAAGAGAGGCTATTCTATAATGAAGAGTGTTACCACTTGCATAAGTAATGCTACCTACTCCGCCAAAAAAAGCTTTAATTAGTTCTAAAACCGTTCTGTCTTTTTTATGAACACAGATTGAAAATTTAGTTTCTACACTTCAACCTACTTTGGCTTTAGGATTTTTACGTATTCTAACTATAAACTACCTTCTGCATCAGTAAAACCTGTAACAAAATAAGGTTTTAGTGAGTAGCCCTCTAACGCCCCCCCCCTCCTCGCTTGCGCAGTCGCTTGCGCAGGGGAAAAGAGAATTAGCTACTCTAGAACTGACAGTAGAGTATGATCTTAGATTATTTAAATGATTAGAAGGGATTCTTACTTGATAGTTTCTTTTGAAACCCATTAGAGTACATCTTAACATTAGTGCAATTAGCGAATTTCTAATGCTACTGCCTTATACTCGTTGCTCTTTTACAGTCTTAAATTTTCATAATACTGATTTAGATCCACGATTACCCATTTTGTTTTCACTCATCTTCTGGCTTATTACTATACCTGGGTAATTAAGTCAGCCACTCATATTTTTTCAAATATGGTTTAGTACCAGAAGCTTTAGGGCTTCCCCGGAGTTTGACAGTAGGGGCCCAAATTGAATATTTCCCAAATATTCCGACAAGAGGCAATATACTTAATACTAAAGAAAACTAGGCTCTTTTACTATTCATGCCAGCCTTCAGGGATTGTATTTGCTTTAAACCGTCTTCAGTTAAATGAAGACCTTTCACCATAAGATAAGCTGCTTTACGCCAATCTTGATATCCAAATATTTTACTCCTTCGATTAGATTTTTATCAAACAAAGGAATAATCGAATTTAGATGGGCGGCCCTCTAAACTGGAAATAGAAATGTAGGTAGAGTTTGTCGCACTATTGGCACTTAATGTACCACAACCTAAATAAGAAACTATGCTTTCTAAAATAGCAATATCTCGATTATTAAGTCCCAGCTTAACTCTCAATGCTACTTTAAATCCACTAGCGGCTCTCAAAGATTTATAAACATCTATAAAGAAGCAACCCTCTGCACTAAAAACCCAGCAAGCCTTTGAGGATTTATTAAATCCTTGATATTAGGTGTATCCATAAGTTCAGCTGGTACTGTATCAGGGAAAATCTTCTTAAGTTCCTCACTAAGCCCCTTATTTAATGAAGCTTTTAAGGATAATAGTTTAATTAACCCTTGTTAAGTTAAATGCTCCTTAGCTGAAATTAAGTAGAATGCTTGCGCAAAAAGGTTAAAATCTATAGCCTTACAGGACAATAACGGGTATTTATTAAAGTGCTCTACTTTTAAAGCTAAATCTTTTTTTTGAAGTTACTTCAAAATGAACCATACTGCTACCAATTTGATTTATAACACCTATACCATTAAAATATTCTTGCAATTTTTCTAATAAAGCCTTATCTTTCAGGTGAATTCCTATTTTAAAGGCAAGACTTGCATAATACTTACATATTTTTTTTTTCAGCTGTTGATTTATCTTCTACTTTATTCGTAGAAACCTTAGTAAGACTAAAAGAAAAACAACCCTCACCATCAACAAAACCTGTGACAAATTGAGGGCTTAATTTTCTAAATTTTGCTGTAGATGACTCTCCTCGGTTTACGGTTAAATGCTAAAGTACTATACCTGCTCCTTGTTCCCATATTAAAATTAATAAAATCATGTGAACTTGCCAAACTAGTATAATCTGGTTGTGGTATAGGCGTACTATAAATTAAGCTAGTTACACCGTAATGTAACCCCTCTAATATTAAACCAGGATATACCCCCAATATTATTGTGAATAATGCTAATATAAACAGAATAAAGAACTCTCTCATAGTTAAATCTAAAAGATTCTCCTTAAAATATAAGCTAAAAGAACCACCGTAAGCTACTCTATTAAAAAGATATATACTATACGCAGCAGATAAAACTAGAGATGAACAAGCTAAAGCCCCTAATACAGGTAATCTTTCTAAAGCTCCATATAAAGACATAAATTCTCCTACAAAGTTTAAAGTTAAAGGTGTACCACAATTAGCCAACATAAATATGAAGAAGAATATCGAAAGAAGCGGCATAACTTGAACAACACCCCTGTAAAAAGCAATATTACGAGTTCCAGTTCTGTCATATAAAACACCACCTACAATAATAAATAAAGCTGAACTAACAAATCCGTGACCTAATCCTAATAAGATAGCACCCTCTATACCTTGAATTGTATTACTAAAGACACCTAGCATATACACAGCTGCATGGCCCACACTACTATATGCAATTATTTCTTTTATGTCAACAGTACGAAGAGTACTAAGAGCAGCATAAATAATAGTAATAACACAGTAAATAATAATAAAAGGAGTAAAAAAGAAGGTAGCCTTTGGCAAGATAGGTAACAATAATCTAAATATACCATAAAGAGCCAACTTAAGCACAACAGCTGCTAATAGAACACTTCCCCCTAAAGGTGATTCAACGTGTGCCTTTAGTAATCAAGAATTTAATCCGTACATCGGTGTTTTAACCGCAAAAGCTATAAACATACCTAAAAATAAAGGTATTTGTAGAGATAAATCTAAATTTATTTTGCTTACAGCATTGAAATCAGTAGTACCGGCGATAGAACTAATAGCAAGAATAGATAATAACATAAAAAGAGAGCTAGCTAAAGTATATAAAAATAAATAAAAACTAGCTCTTACTTTGTTTGCTGATCCGTAAAGACCTAATAGTAAAAAGAATGGAATTAATATACTTTCAAAAAAAATATAAAACAACAATATATCTAAGACCAAAAAAACCGCTAATAATAAAGTTTCTAACAATAACATAATTATTAAATAGTACTTTATATTTTCAGTAATGGAATTTCAATTAGACAAAAATGCAATAGGCATTATTATTGTTGTTAATAGCACAAAATATATAGATATACCATCTACCCCTAAATAAATATCAAAAAAACTTAATTCATAATGTTCTTGTACAAATTGGAATTGATTACTACTAAAATCGAATAACGTATATAATATTAAAGATATAATTAAATTTAATAAAGAAGTTATTAAAGCTATTTTTTTTAAATTAATTGTTTTTATAGTTAAATCATAAGAAGTTACACTAGAAATAATGAATATACCAATTAAAGGTATTAATAATAAAGAGGATAATAACATAATATTGATTTATAAAACTTACATATATTTTCTATTTAATTAAGTAATAAGAAAGTCATCCCATCAAAAGTAAATTTACTTGATGAAAGAAACATCTAAATTATATAGCTTTATATAGCGCTACGAATTAGTATTAGTATTACGTATTAGTATTAGTTGTATGTATTAGAAGTAGCTACTACTATGAAAAATTCCTACTATTAAAATAATGCGATATTAGCTGTAAACATATTAAAGCTATACAGCACACAAGGGACTAATAAAATAATTGCAAATACAATTGGTAATAATACTGTTCAACAGAAAGCCATCAACTGGTCAAACCGTATTCTAGGGAAAGATGCTCTAGCTCAAATAAAAGTAAATATCATTAAAGAACTTTTAACCCCTAGGATTAAACCATATAATAATCCTTCTAGAATAGGATTACTAAGAACAAGATGCATATATGATTCAACAAGTATAATTAAATCTATAAAAAAGAGTTCATACATTATATAATTAATTGCGGTAATTATATAAGTAATATCAAATAATAAATAACCTCCTAAAAATAGAATACTTGTTAATATACACATCAAAACTATACTACCGTACTCAGCTAAGAAAAAAAATACAAACACTACTGCAGCATGTTCAGTCATAAATCCACTAACAAGCTCTGATTCTGCTTCAGCTAAATCAAAAGGAGCCCTATTTGTTTCAGCTATAGACCCAATAAAGAATATAATGAATATAGGAGATAAAGGCAATATGAATCAAACAGCTCTTTGAATTTCTGTACAAACAGTTAAATTCAAATTACCAGTTAACATAATAACAGTTAATATAGCTGAACTTAATATTAGTTCATAACTAATAAGTTGAGCTGTACTTCTAAGAGAACCAAGAAAAGCATATTTACTATTAGCACTTCATCCGGCTAATAAAATTCCATACGTAGCTAAAGATGATACAGCTAACATATAAAAGATACCTAAATTAAAATCAGTAATAGCTATACCTGGTCCATAAGGTATAACAGCATAACCTAATAAAGAAAAAATTAAAGTTATTACTGGCCCAAAAAAAAAAAGAATTATATTTGATTGTGTAGGTGCAACATATTCTTTTAAAAGAAGTTTTAAAGCATCAGCAAATGCCTGTAATAAACCATAATAACCTACAACATTAGGTCCTAATCTTCTTTGCATACTTGCCATAGTTTTTCTCTCGGCTACTGTTACATAAGCAACTGCTAGTAAAGCAGGAACTAGTATTAAAATCACTTCTGATAAAGATATTAATGTAGGAAAATATAACATAAAAAAAAATTTTTTTTTGTTTGACAGTATTATACAAAACTGAGCTGATAATTTTGTATAATAAAGCAAATGTTTAAATAAGAATTATAAGGCGGGGTGGCTAATTACTTATTCACAGATATATCAATCTATCCACTCGTACTTCTAATAAGCAGCATAGTGCGTAGCAGCATAGTGCGTAGCAGCATAGCGCGTAGCAGCATAGCGCCACGAAGTAAGCATGGACTCGAATAATAATCGTAATAACTTAAACCCGTTCTTAACTTAAGATAAATTAACTTAACTTAACTTATCTTATCTTATCTACTATAAGAATAAAGAATTCTCGTATTTTTTTTTCATTTTCTGCTACGAAGTAAAGACGCTACTTCGTACTTCGTAGCAAAGAATCCTTCATGCATAGGTACCGATCTTATCGTACTATTATTTCATTAAAAATAATTATAAAGAAGAATGTAAAGGTAAACTTACAAATGCATGAAGTTTAGGTGGACTTATTAATGCTCATTCTAAACTAGGATAGCTTCTATTTAAAATAGCTTGTAATGTATCTGTATAAAACTGAGGAGTCATTCAAGGATATCTATTAGCGGATTCACCTTGTATTAATCGTATATATACAATATATTTTTATGCTGCATCAGTCAGTTTCTTACTTTATATGTTTTCACGTATTGTGAATTCCTACCCTTTTGTGTGCGACATACGAAGTACGCAGCGCAGCATAGGGGCTAATAATACCCACCATGATTAAACCCTCGCCTCACCCACCTAACTGCTATTAAAGCTAGCTAAGAAGGCTAACTATTATTAGATATCGTAGAGCTTTTTCTAATATTTAAGATCTAGCCTTTACCCCCCCCCCCCCCCCCCCCCCCCCCCCCCCCCCCCNTCTTTTAAAGCGAGTAATTTATGTAATCCTTCTTCAGTCAGATGACCTTTTACTCGCAAAATATCAGCTGCTTTAGAAAAATATGAGAAATATAGCGATTTGGCTCCTTGAAGAGGATAACGCAGGAAGAAAGGAATTATAAGATATAGAATATGAGCTGTACGATATACATGGAATTCACAAGATAAACTGTCAGTGGCAATACTGTGTCCTCCA
>PYSS01000204.1:0-38759 GCA_003049465.1 Magnaporthiopsis rhizophila
TTTTTTTTTTTTTTCTTTTTTTTTTATTATTTCTTCTATATGATCGGCATCTAACCTACCTACCTTACCTATATGACCTTGTGTTATTGGGGGATGGAGGTCATGGCACGTTTTACTGACACACGCCAACAACGCAACAGCCCCGTCCGAACTCCTCAAGGCCGCTCTCGTCGCTGCCCTGCCGCTCCAGTTCGAGAGCGTGGGCATGTACATCTGTAAGTCATGGAAGGTTGCCTTTATTTCCCTACCATGTCCCAGGATCCCGACGCAACGGTTCAGCCGGCGCGGCCCGGGGTGGAGCCGCCATATCGGCGATCGGATTTGTATCGCGACGCTTCATGCTTTGTTCATGCAAACCCAAAAAATACATCACCCACACACCAGCAACAACCTAAGCTAACACATGCCCAATCCGCATCCGACGACAAAAAACAGCAAGTAGCCAACATAGGGAAGGGAACAAATCGGGTGCCTTTCGCACCCTCTTGGCCACATATCTGCAGATCATTGGGTGGGACGCCCTCGGCGGCTACACTTTTGCCAAGATGGCCGAGAACCTGGGGCGGCCCGTGTGCTCGGTGGGCGCCGCCGCCGCCGCCGGAGGTGTGTATGGCGTCTTGTCAGGGATCCCCAAGCTGATAGCATATATTGCCTGGAGCTTGTTCCATAACAGAGATGACTGAGCCGAGGCCGCCAGTATAAAGACACGTTGCGCAAGCAGTTCCCATGCCAGATAAAATTGTAAAATCGTAGGAAACAAGATGTGACGACTTTGCAAACGAGAGTGAAAGTGTGGCTACCTCTATGTGCATATATGTATGTATGTACAAGTGTGAAACGACCGTGTGTATGTGTAATTATCGTACCATCTATCCAGCAAACTCCCCCTGCCCGGGCACACTTTGTCTACTCGTACCTGACGCAGAGGATATCCTTGCAGTTGATGTCCATGACGCCCCTGACTTTGATAGTGGCCGTGAGCTCACCGTACCTGAGCCCGTCGTCCAGCGTGGCCTGCCCCGAGATGACGTCGGGCTGGCCGGTGACGATGTTGAAAGGCTTAGCCCACTCCTTGCGCGGGCCGCTAAAGTCCGACTTGCGCGCCGGCCAGTCCTTGGCCTGCCACAAGGCCCAGATGCGGTCGAGGTTGGCGTGGTGGCACCAGAAGAGCGGGTCTCCCGGGCTGGAGTTGACGTTTGAGAGGTCGCCCGTGTTGCCGCCGACGCCGGCGTGCCCACCGCCGTGCAGGAGCATGGTGTCGGGGTTCACGCCGCCCTGGAGGTCGATGTTGAACTGCATATAGTCGGGCCGGCTCAGCACCCGGTCGACGACGCCCTGGTTGAGCGAGCGCGAGATCAGCCAGGGGCTGATGTCGCGGCGCAGGCAGTGCGGCGCGAACTCGAGGCTGGGGCCCAGGCCCATGGAGACGTTGCGCTTGGCGAAGGGGCCGTCTTTGACGCAGCCGCCACCCTTGCGCCCGGGCACGACAAAGGGCACATTGTCGACCTTGGAGGCGACGTCGTCGGGGACGAACTCGCCGTTGCCGCCGAAGCCGAATTCCGAGTCCCAGATGGGCGACTTCATGACGTCGGCCTCGCTGTTGCTATCCAGCGCCCAGTTCCAGTACCTAAATACCGGGTCAGCATGGGATTCCCCCCTGTCGCGGAAGAAAAGCAAGCCAAGCCAAGCCAAGCCAAGCCATGCCAAGCCAAGCCAAGCCACGCCACGCCACGTGCGTGGTGGAATGCAGGGGAGGAGCAGACTTACGGCAGGTAGCCCTGGTAGCCACATGTCTGGCGCAGCTCGTCCTCGAAAAGGTGGATGAACCAACGGTGCCATCTAGCATCAGACGCCATTAGTAACCTTCCTTAGCAGCGGGTACACGCTAGTCGGAATGCACTTACGCCGGGAACGGGCCGTTCCAGTGGATATCCACGGCGGACATGTGGGTGGCCTGGAAGTCGTCATACCGAGACCTGGAGCCGGGGAAGCGGTGCTGCAGCTTGGGAGGAGCATTCTGCAGGCACACGACCGCGTCCAGGTAGGCCTTCCTCTCGGGCAGGCTCAGGGAGCGCCTTGAGATCGGACCAGTGTCGTGTTAGCCAATCTTTGTTCAGCGCCATTACGACACAGAAGCGTCCATCCGAATCCAAAGCCAGATATGTACTAGTACTTACCACTCGCGGCGGACGCTCGGGGCTGGTTTGCACTTGCCAGGGCGCCCCTGGGCGAAGCCGACGGAGAGGGCAGCCACAGCGGCGCAGAGCCAGGATGACATATCTTGCGAACGCATCTTGTTTGACTTGCTTTTCGGAGACTCGGCGATCGGATGGTGCTATCGTCGGAGGCTTGTCGGACAAACGGCTCTACCTGGTGCGAGATGGGCTGAAGGGAACCTTGCGGACGGGATATCGAGCACTACATCGTGTCAGATAGAGAGTCTAAAAGGCTTCCTTTTATCGAATATCCCTGGCCTCGGGGCCGGCGCAACTTGGCTCGGCAGAGAGGGAGGGGGGGATAAAAGGGCAACATGGCATGGGCCCGCGTATGTGTCTCGCTCCATTCGAGCTCGTGGAGAGGCCTCATCTAACCGGCGCGGCCCATGGCATGGCGTCGTGGTCACGCTTTCAACGTCGGGTGGCTGAATCGCCACACTCTCGGCAGGGACCCGCGAGCTTTGCTGTTGATTAAATCAATGACAAAGGCTCAGCCACTTGCTTTAACTTTGAGTTAAAACGGTCCCGTGGGTCCAACGACAGCAGGGCTTAAGGAGGGACTCGGGCTTGAACCCAATTAGGTAAGTAAGTAAACGGGTCCGCTGGCTAAGTTTTTAAAGTAAGAAAAACCATACTAAAACCCCTTTTAAAAATAACATTTATCAATAGAAAAAAAAAAGCGTAATGATGTGGTTAATGTTGATATGTACATACTGTTACATAGCGAAATGGATACCACCTCGGTGGGTCAGGTACTTCCGACGCTCGGCTCTGCTTCCGGCGCTAGCGTTGTATCGAAATTAAAATACAAGATCACGTGCGTAGGAAGCCTGCCTCCCACAGTATTGTTGTGGGGCACGCAAACCTTCTTGGGTTGGAACCAAGGTCCTTTCCTGCGGTCGGATGCTAAGCGAGATCCAGGCTTCCATTCCTCTTCCCTGCTGTCAGCAAAGCCCACGGCGTAACTGCCTACCTAGACCTCGAACCGAAACCAGGACTCCACCGAGGTAGGGAAGTGACATCCCGCTTGCCGTCGAGTCGGTGACACGTCAATCACTGATAGGCAATATTAAGGGTTCGAAACGAGGGGGGTGGCGCCGCTCTTTTCCCTCCGGCAGGCAAGAGTTAGAACCATAACTTGATTCGGCTAACGGAGGGGAGGAAAGCATAAACGAGGACGTTGGCTCCATCACCAGCGGCCTGGTCTCAAGGATCAGAAACCTTCCCGGACCTCGTTGTAGATTAGCTATTTACCTGAACATCAGAACATGCTATAGGTGTACGTAACCAACGTGGCAGAGCCGAGAAGAGTAAAAAAGGGGGTTGAGAAGAAAAAATAGCCAAACATGGGCATCCGCATAGTATCCCCGCACGCATTATAGGCTGTTGGTTGACTGACTAGAAAGCGAGGAGGGAGTCAGTTCACCGAATCGGCTATGTCCGCCAAAGGATCCGCAAGCACCTTGAATGCCTGTGCGCAGCGGCAGCATCAGGGAAGTCCAGCCGGTGGGCCGCCTAGGGGCCGGAGATAAGCCAGATTGGCAGTCGACAAGGAGATAACACAGGACGTCCAGAGTCTGGGCTGGGGCCTTTGGAGCAACCGACGAGATGGCGCAATGCCAGGCGGGTGCCTTGGTCGGAATGTGATTTTCTTGGGTAGCCCAGACTCAGGCCGGCCGGAAGTCGAGCCCCAACGGCAGGCAGGCAAGCAGGCGGGCAGGCAGGGAGACAAAGGAACCTCAAGAGAGATAGGCAAGTACAAACACCGCCGGGCGGGTCGGACGGACGGATGCCCCGTCCAGGAAGTCGACTCGAGGACACTGCTGTTGCGGTGACAGGGGTGTTACAAGACAAAGGGCCAATTACTGTTGAAATATTTCCAAGAGGACCGCAGGGTAAGAAAGGGAGAGGCCAAAACCCGCCAACGAAGGGACACCCGTCACGCCCAAGCTCAAAGATAGGGGCGGCAGGCAAGGAGAACAGCCCGGCAGAAGGATAGGCTCACGCTAAGAAGACTGTCTCTATAGCGAAAGTCGTTCCCAGCCCGTTCCGAACCGCCTTCCGTTCGTTCTTTCGGGGCTTTCGTGCCGGCTCTTTTGGGGGGCAGAAACAAGAAAGTAGGAGAAGCCAAGCCAGGCAAGCAGCCTTGGGCTATACTGGCTGGTAAGATCGTTCTCCGAACGGCCTACAGCGGGGTAATTGCCAAACCTTCTAGTGGCAGCACATGACTGCAACTGTCTCATCCACCGTTATTTTTGCTCCTGCCTACCAATCGGATTATGTCGGCAACTGCCGACTACGTCCCCGTCTATGCTTCTGCTTCCGGTTCAGACCTCGCTATCGACCGGTTCACGCACGTTCAGGGCCAACTGCGTGCGTGGAAAAGAGCTTGTTGCAGCGTGGCTCCCACGCCCTTTGCATGAGAGGGAACGGGCATGGTGCCTTTACGGCAAGCAGGGAGCAGGGGCATTCTGCCCCTGCCTGAAGCGAGCGGGACGAGAAAGGTCCGTGTATGCGAGCAAGGCTCCACTGGTGTGATTCTAGCTCCGGGAACCCTATCCGTCCCGGGCCATCTCCCCGGCGGGAAGAAGTGACAGCAATAGGTTGCCGGGATGACGCCGGGAGGCACACCGCCGCCGATGCCGGGATGGCTGCATGCGCTACTGTGCCCGCCTGGCGTCTGATGCAGGGTACAGGGCGTGGATTAGCAAATGCGCAGATAGAGCGAGGAAATAGTCGCTGGAGAAGAGCCACCGCTGGACGCACAAGGAGGAACAGAGTCTGTCGTGCGGCGGACCAGAGAAAGAAAAAAAGGAAGGAGGGGACTTTCCAGATGTGATATCTGAATATTTCCCGTAAATATCCCCTACGAACCACGTGGCTAATACGGGGTGCTTCTTCTCCATCTTGCCTTTGTTTCCTCTCGTTTCCTTTTGGCCATCCCATGTTTCTCATCAGACGCGCGGTCTAAGCAGACGCGAGACATTGGGAAGGACATCCTGCAGCATGAAATTCGCGCCGCCGAGTGCAAGGGGTCCCCGTTGCCATAGCCGTCGATCTTCACACACACACTCACACACGCATACCATAAAGTAACATCGCCGATCTCTTTCTAACGAGCAACTCAACGGCTGGTCAAGCCAGCCAAGGCCACACCCTGGACAGAACGTCGGAAAAAATAAAAAAATAAAACGCCATGAGTAGTAGCTCAACAGATTCTTCGCCCTCAGGGGCGGCGCCACCAGTCGGATGGCCTCCGACGCTGCCGGTGGCTACCCGCCCGCTCCCTCCCGCGTCCCCGGCATCCTCTGCGACACGCGGCCTATCTGGGCGACAGGACCATGTCCCTTAACGTCGCCAAAATTGCCTCCTTCTCCGGCATACTTGTCGGCTTGCGCCTCTACTCGCGGCTGTGCGTCGCCAATCGGCCTGAGCTCGACGATGCCATATCCGTGCCGTGCCCGCCCCTAGGTGTGCTGCTCGCTTTGTCTCCCATGGAAATTGGGTGTAAGTTTCTCGAGCGCTCTTTTGTGTGTGTGTGTGTGTGTGTGTGTGTGTGTGTGTGTGTGTGTGTGTGTGTGTGTGTGTGTGTGTGTGTGTGTGTGTGTGTGTGTGTGTGTGTGNTGTGTGTGTGTGTGTGTGTGTGTGTGTGTGTGTGCGTGTGTGTGTGTGTCTCTTCCTTAATGTCCGGTAGCTGCCAGGGACTAGAACTAGGCGACCTACCCCGAAACTTGGGTGCGTATATATAATATACCTAAGTATGAAGCAAGGTGGGACTTGCCAGGTTGACTTGGGAGGGACTTTTTCTCTTCATCATGATACCGGAAAGGACGGAGGAAAACCCTCAGCGCGGTTATGGGCTCAAAATTGAATTGGATGCTAGATAGGTTAGACACGCAGGGGGATAGGTGACGATAATCTGAGCATCATGCCGAAAAAAAAGTCGAGCCTTCGCATCGACGGTCATATATTCATCCATATGCGTATACATATGCCACTCATTGCAAAAAGGAGGGTGAAAAATCCCCGCCACCATACAGACTCCAGGTTATGACTCCTCCTCTCTCGCATCTATCAGGGCGCCGCGTTGGAAGCACACGACCAGGGCTTGGTGACGCGCTCGGTCGCGATGGCCAGGATGGAAGCCCACAGACCGAGGACGCAAAGCAGCAGGCCGGTGATGAAGACAAGGACGCTGCCGGCGAAGCCGGCCACCTGGCGCTTGCTCGAAAAGTAGTCGCCCCAGTGCATCCAAAACCAGAAGACGCCGGGCAAGCCGAAGGAAAACCAAGAGGCGAAGATGGCGGCGACGATGCCGAGGAGGCTGTTGAAGACGGGGATGGACTCGGCGATGATGGTGCTGAGGCCCCAGAGGAAGGTCACGATGGCGATCCAGGTGACGCTCGAGAGCTTGGTGCGGCGGACGGCGTGCTTGGAGTCGCGGAAGATGCGGGCAAAAACGTACTTTGCCGCGACGTGGCCGTAGATGACGCCGGCGATGACGATGGTCGGGAGGGCGATGCCCCAGATGGCCTTGCGCACGTCGCGCGAGGCGGCGGCCGACAGGGCGGGCGACGGCACGTCGGGCCCGACGCAGACGTAGATGACGATGGCGGCGACCAGGTACAGGGTGGTGTCGGCGACCTGCAGCAGGGCGAGGGCCTTGGGGAAGTCCTCGGGCTTCTTGAACTCGCCGATGACGCTGAAGAAGCACGAGTGGCTCGAGAAGGAGACGGCGATGTTGGTGACGGCCAAGATGGCCGACGTGAGGGGGATCTCGCGCGCGATCTCGATGGACTTTGAGCCGATGGGCCGCTCGTAGGCGACGTCGCCGATGGTGACGAGCACGGCCACGGTGATGGAGACGCACGAGGCCATGGACATCCAGGCCGTGTGCTTGAGCGTACGCGGGAAGTTGAGCACGGCGAAGACGCCCAGGCCGACGACGGCCCACACGATGGTGCAGGTGCTCGAGTCGGTCAGCGTGTTGAGGCAGATGGTCCAGGTCAGCAGGTGGCTGGCCATGACGAAGACCTGGAAGGTGACCTGCGCCCAGCCAAAGACCTCCTGGAAAAGGGGGCCCATGCCGATGGACTTGCCGATCACCTCGAGGGCGTCGCCAAAGTTTTGCACGAACGGGTACGCGGCGCGGAACTCGGCTATGACCATGCCCGAGTAGGTCGAGAGGGCCGACATGACCAAGATCAGGGCGACGCCCGGCGCCAGGCCGACGGTGGCCAAGACGGAAGGCAGCGCAAGGATGCCGAGCGAGACGGTCTCGGCGATCAGCACGATGCCACCCTGCCACCAGTTCAAGGTGTGATAGTCGATCAGGTCGCCTTCTCCACCGGTCCAAACGCTGGCCTGCTCCGGTGGCGGCTGCCGCCTCTCATCCTCCTCCTTCTTGGCTTTGGCAGGCGCCTGCGCCTCTGGCCTAGTAACCGCCGCTTCGGATGCGGCGCCCATGATTAATGGATAAAGATGAAGAAGATAACGATAGTGAAGTCCGGAGGGGCGATCCGAGGCTGGTCTTGGTGCTGTCGACTCTGTCGGACAGCAGCGGGCTAGCGGGAGTTTGTTAAGGAGAGGAGGCAGACGGGATCTAGTCTTGCAGCGGGAGGAGAGGGTAAAGAGGAGGATAAAATACCGCGCGAGGACTCATACTTGCGGCGGCCGTGACCTTACACGCCGAGCCGCGTACCAGCGACATCGGCGGGGGCAGCCCCGGAGTCTCCAGGCTGGATCCCGGACCGAGTCCACTCGGTGTCCAGATGCGGATCTTGGACCCTTGCGTGAGAGGGCCATGATGGCGGGTGTGTCGTTGAAATGGCCTCGGAATTCCCGAAGAAAAACCCGTCAACAGACGTATGTATCTATGCCATAATTCCACGAAAACCGTTGCGTTGAAGATGAAGATCAATCGTTTTACTATTTTTTTATGGCATAGAGCAGTGTTTTCAAAAGATTCGATTCGAGCTGTTTTGAAAGTTCCACGTTGTGGTCTGTTGCAAACTCCACTGGTGGGCAAATCGTTACGTGATGCGATCCACGCCGAACAGCGATTGCCCATGCCAAGCCGAAGTCCCACAGCATCTCCATCGAGTAGGTTTCCTCGGGGGCGAGTTCTGTTGTTCTACCGGGCGCTGATCGCACTTGTTTCAACGAATCGGTTCTACATGTAAATCGTACGAGGCAGCTACATGCCCAACAAATTTAGCCCAAAGTTCTCGAACAAAGAGGTACGTCACAAATCTGGTATTTCCACCATATTTCCTTTGTGGATCAGTACCGCCAGGGTACAATAACACAGTTGACCCATAAAACATTTCCTTTTATGGAGGTCAATAGCACTCGAGGGGATAAGGATCACGACTCGGGTCGTCGTCGCCGCATAAGCCTCGTGGGGGTGAGCGACAGACGCCACCGGCAGATATTTCGCGCGCGCACATGGCCCAGTGCCGGGTGTCTGGGGTCACCGGGGACGGCAACGTGGGGAGCTGCAGGCTGGGGTCCCCGCGAATCCGGCACTTCCGGCCGGTAGTCCCTCCCCGGCAAGGTACTGTAGGCGGCCCGCCCCACCAACTTCAACGCATGAGCCTAGATCCATCCAACTTTCAATGCCAAAAAAAGAAGAAAAAAAAAGAAAAAAGAAAAGCATGCACGGGCGAACCTACTACGCTTAAAGTCGTAGATAAATAAATAGGCGGCAGTTTAAATTATTATAGACTTAAGTCGACGGGAAAGACTTACGCGCGTGGTGCTGGTATGCAAATTTCGCGCTTGCGCCGGTTTACCTGGCAGGTAGCCCAAAAACTAAACGAGACTTGGCACCACCACCAAAACAGGGCTCCAACTCTCGTTTAATTTTTGGGTATCATGCCTGGGCGAGCGAGTTGGAGTGCAGGGTCCCCATTATTAGCAGCCGGGAGGATCCCATTATCAGCAGAGGGGACCCAATACGCAGGCCATAAATGCATCTGCCATGCAGCATATTTTGGGTTTGTTCCCAAATGCTGCGAGCTAAAATGCTAAAATGCACAACCCTGACAATAGGTATGACGAAGCGTGTTTGATTGAGCACGCCCAAGAGAGTCCGGGCTTCGGGATCTGCTGGCGTCAACTTTGTTGGGTTCGTTCCCTTGTTTGTCATTCGCGCTGATGCCCCAGACCCCGAATCCCGCTCCTCAGGAAGGCACGACGCATTAGTCCCTCTGGTGACGTCCTTGCGTGGGGGATTGCGGCCAACCGGATCCAGTAACGCGAGATTGACCCGGCGCCCGTCGAAGCTGCGTCATGGACAGCTCAGTGCGCATCGACTTGCATTTGTCACATGGCATCTCATTGGCTCGCGGGTCGCCCATCTTGGGCCGGGTTTCATATCTTGGAATCCAACGCGTCGATTTTGCGATCGGTCCCTCCCGCTTGGTAATCAACCAGTCCGCCGGAGAGACGACAGGTTTGGTTAGCGCTTTGATGCCCCGTCTCCGTTCTTGGTTTGGCTGCCTTCCATCTTTAACATCCGGATCCCTCGGGTTGCACCTAGAAACATATCTCATCCCGTCTCCATCTCTTTCATCTGGCCTCAATTCGCCGACAACGGGATTCCCCGAAACTGGAGAATCCATTCTTTCATTCTGATCTGCCCGAGGACACTCATCCCTTGCCCTTCGGATCGCTCGGAGCCATGCCTGTCCCTGTCACGACTCGATAAGAAACAGCCCTTACGTCGCGCCCAGGCATACACGTCGTCCCATTCTTGCCCGGAAACTGGACGCGGGTAGGAAAGCTTGGTGACTGGATTTTTGGATTGCATGGGATCTCCGTGTCGCCAAGCGGCGCATAGTTTCATCATTTCCCTCTGTCGTCTCCCTCGGCCAGGTTAGCCTCAGTACCTGGTGCCTACCTAGGCACCTACCTACCTACCACCTAGGGACCCTTCGAGGTACCCACATTGACAATGTCCGCCGACCCCGCGGCGACGGAAAACACCGCCCTGTTGGGTGCTGGCGCCGGCGCCGGCCATGATCCGCAGGACCCACTTCCCCGTCGCCACGGGAGCTCGCCAGCATCAAGAAGCGGCACGACCTTGGCCAGTTCTGATGTCGAGTTCGCCAACAGGCCTAAGTGGAGAAGGCCTTCGGTAGGAGCCCGCCTGCCTAGCCATGTTTGTGTGTATGCCACTTGAGCTAACACGTTTATGAACCCAAAAGGTCTACTGGCTGATAGGGCCCTATGTCCTCTTCACTCTGGCCTTTGGGGGCTCGATCGTGCCCAAGATCAACCTGATCATTGAGCTCGTGTGCAGCCGCTACCTGGGTGAGCGCTCGGCCAGGGACCCAACTCTGATCTTCGCCCCAGTCATCCCGGGAGGGGACAACCCGCAGTGCAAAGAGGACCCTGCGGTCCAGAGCAAAGTGGCTGCCTTCAACATGCTCCTCAACCTCGTCACTGGCTCCCTCACCGCCTTCACTGTGCCCAAGATCGGCTCCCTGTCGGACCGCTACGGACGCAAACTCCCGATGGTCGTCGCTTCGTGCGGCGGCATCGTCGGCGAGACTACAATAATCCTGGCCGCCAAATACCCCGAGACCGTCCACTACAACTGGCTGATCCTCGGCGCCGTCGCCGACGGCCTGGCCGGTTCCTTCACCGCCGGCAGCGTCATCAGCAACTCGTATACGGCCGATTGCACCCCACCCTCGAAGCGCGCCGTCGCCATCGGCTACCTCCACGCTTGTCTGTACGCCGGCCTGGCTCTGGGGCCCGTCTTGGCCGGCTACATGGTCGAGAAGTGGACGCACGAGCTCGTCTCCGTCTTCTACGTGACCCTGGCCTGCCACGTCTTCTTCGTCATCTTCGTGCTGCTCATAGTGCCCGAGTCCGTTTCCCGCAAGCGCCAGCTGCTGGCCCGCGAGAAGTACGCCGAGGTGGCCGCAGTTGCTCGCCCTTACGCTCACGCTACGGCCTCCGGCCCCGGCAGTAGGCCCTTCGGCACGTTCCTGGCCAGGCTGTCTGCCGCGGCTTTCAGCCGCACCAGTCCTCTCGAGCCGCTCCGGGCGCTGTGGCCCAAGGGGCCGGGCTCTAGCACTAGGCTGAGACGCAACATCGTCTCCTTGGCCGCCATCGACACGATCCTGCTCGGCATGGCCATGGGCGCAGGTCAGATCATCATCATGTACAGCGGCTTCATGTTCGGCTGGACCAACCTGGAGACGTCCGAGTTCGTCTCGTTGACCTCGGTCGTACGCGTCATCGTCCTCCTCGGGGTCCTCCCGCTCATCAACTACCTCTTCCGCACCCGTCGCCGTTCTGCGGCTGCTGCCGTCAGCGGCGACGTCTCGGAGAAGAACGCGGGCGCTGACGAGGTGGACCTCTGGGTCCTCCGGGCCGCCATCGCATCGGACGTGCTGGCCGTAGCCGGGTACCTGTTTACGCGCTCGCCTGCCATCTTCGTGGCCAGCGGCGTCGTGGCGGCCATGGGCGGGCTAGGGGCCGCGACGACGCAGAGCACGCTCACCAAGCACGCGCCACCAGAGAGCGTCGGCGCTCTGCTCGGTGCCATCGGCCTGCTCCAGGCCATCGCCAGGATCCTGGCACCACTGGCCATCGGCGGCCTATATGCCGCCACCGTGGCGTACTTTCCCCAATCCCCGTTTGCCCTCATGCTGGGCTTGTTTATTGGCGTTTTGGCCCTTTCCTTTTGCGTCAAGCCTCATGGTAAGTCTGGTAGTTCCCGTCGTCCATTTCTCTTCTATGTCCTCAGTTCTTGCTTGTTTTCTTGTTTGCTGACTTGGAAATACCTGGCCGTCAAGTATATATGGAGGACGAGGCCGAAGACACTCACCCTGCGCCCGAGCGGGAATGGCGTCGCTACGACCTTCTCTCAGAGGATGACGTCATTCCTGTCGCGTAGTGCATAGCGGGGACAGTGTCCGACGAGAAGGTTGTGTTTTCGCCGAGGTGCGCAAGCTGCGGAAAAGGGGAGAGCAGGGGCGGATTTATTCATTAGATTTAGAACTTTCCCATATTCTCGGCCGCTCTAATATTTTTGCGGGTAGCTTTCATCTTGGTAAATGTCGCTGGTGTTGCGAGAGATGTATGTAAAATGCGTGTCGTTATGTTGGGGCCGTGGCTGTTACGTAAAGCCGACGATCCTTTGGTACCCGAACTCGATCACCCAGCACCAGCTTCAGCGGCAGGAAAGGTGGGAGCTCTCAGTGAGGTGGCTGAGCGATATCGCCAATAGTAACCCCTCACCGGACGGCCATGCACGCTCACGGAGATATAACATCCACTTAGAGTGCTTGGCACCCAGGCAGCTGAGCAGGGTATATAGGGAGGTTCCCCCCGGGATCGCTCAACCTGAGTTTGCTTCTGAGTATCTCTATTGCACTTATCACCAAAAGCTACTGCATCTATCAACTGCATCTATCACCAAACCAGATCGACAGAATCCGAACAAGACACAAACAGGAACGCCGAGCAGAAAATGGACTCTGCCAGGGTCACAACGATAGGTGCTGTCGGACGTCGCGGGCCTGGTTGCCCCGCCTGTCCTAGATGTACGTACGGATAAAGCACACCGTTTGCCCCCACCTGTCCTTGTCCCCAGCGAACCCTGGCCGTTGCAAGGGAACGGTTTCGTTCTCTAACCCGCGTCCCCGTCGTTCAGGTACACTGCCACCTTCACCACCCACCGATCGTGCCGACGACGCCACTGTCTCGTCCAGTGACTTGTCCGAGGATGCGGCGACCACCGTCAGCGGCGAGACCGCGCTCAGCGGTGGCTCGACGGCCCTGACCAGCCCAAACCCCGACAACGACCTAACAAAGGGAACTCGGGAGATCCAGGACCCCAAGAGCATACAAGAGGTCGACATCGAGGCACCCCCACGCGGCGAGAGGGCCTGGCATGAGGTGGCCCACGCCCTCGGCGGAGAAGGGTCATCCCCTCTGCCTAGGGGCTATCCCCTTAAACTGGACCTCGGGGCTGCCGACTCGCTTCCCAAGCCCCATAGCTCGTGCGCGTATTGCTGCATCACCGACAAGGAGACGCCTGGAAACAACGAGGCAGCCTCCTCGATTAAGCTCGGGTGGCGCGGCGAGATTCCCCGATGGCTGCTTGAGCAGTGCCTCACGTACGTCGTCTGCAAGGAGACGTTTCCGACGACAAGCGACGGCATCCATGCCGCCGAGCAGCTCGCCAAAGCCATCCTCATGTGGGAAAACGTCGGCGTCACCTTTAAAAAAGTGCGGCGCAGGGCCGCGGCCAACTTCAGGGTTGTGTACAGTCCCCAGGAACACGCGCTCGCCATGGCCTTCTTCCCGAACGACGGCCCCCCTGAAGCCCGCACACTATGGATCTGCGCTCCGGCCTTCGAACCACAGTACCGCAACAACCAAGCCAACTTTCTCGCGCACGAAATCGGCCACATCCTCGGTCTGCGGCACGAATTCGCGCAGAGGGAAGAGCCGCGTGACCCGTCCATCATGTGGGGGAACGAGAGCCCGGAGAGCGTGATGGAGTATTACCCCGACTCGAGCATGTGGTGCGTGCAGCAGCAGGATCTGGACGAACTGGAGTCGTTCTACAAAGCTTCCATGACCAAGTACTTGGGAATGGTGATCCGCAATTATACGGCACCGCGTGCGAAGTACCCAAAGGCTAAAAAGGCGAAGTGGTATGGCCGTTGAGCGAAGAGCTGGCACCCATCTTTCCTGGTCCAACGGCACGAGCTAATATTAAGCCGAACTGATATGTTACGGCACAGCAGCTGGGTGCTAGGTTGAAAATCTGTTGTTACACAAAAAGGCAGGTCCGCTAGCTCCGTAAAAAGCCGGCGGATCACTGGCTAAATACAGGTGTGCGGGCTTGGTCCTGTGACAGTACCACCCATCAAAACCGCAGTTGGTCCTTCAACTGCCAATTAATGCTGTTATTGCTTGTGTTTTGCTGTTATTTGGGTTTGGCTGGGCAGTTATATAATATTGCGTTTTTAGCGTTGCGCTATTATTTATATCGTATCCCGGCGCGTTAATATTAGTGATAAAGCATTTTTTAATTACCAATTAATACTGTGCTATTATTTGCTTTGCATAAATTATTATATAATATTATATTATTATTTTTATATTACCGTTTGTATGGTATTATAATATATTATTATTAGTGATAAAATGCTTTTTTCCAATTGGGAAATTACTGTTTTATTTTTTGCTTTTATATATTTTTATTTTTATAATTTTTTTTTTGGGCCTTTGCTTTTTTTTTTTTTTATAATCGGCATATTAAGTATATATTATTTCGTTTTATTTTTATTTATATTTGCCCATTTTTTCGCTTGTATTTTAATATTCCGCTGTTTTTTTTGTTATTTTTTTTATTATTATTAGCAATAACGTGGTTCATTAGCGAGTTGCGCATATCACCGAATCACGCACCCATACCCAACTTTCAATTAATCGACGCGCATGCCAACCCAATAATGCCAGAAATTTATTCAATTATTCAGAACTGTATACATCGAACATTTTTATTATTTTTTGACAGGTGCGTGCATTGTGTCCGGTTTTGCTGCAGGTGTTATATTACCGACAAATTATTATTACCTTTCTTTATTAACCTTTATAATTGCGCATTTTTTATTATAATTACCCATTTAGCTTTTTTTGGTTCAGGGCATTTCGTTTTTTTTTAATAGTATATAACCCTTTTTATTAAACATGCATTTTTTTGGCTTTCCGGTATTTGCTTAATGTTTTGTTTGCCTTGCATAATAAAGCAATTTTGGCCTTAAAAAGGGCTATTTAATATATTATCAAATTTGTTCCTTTCGCAAGCTGGTTTATAACCGTTAATATAAATATCGGAAAATTATTTCGGTAATTGCAAATCCGAGTTTTAATATGTTCGGATTGCAAAATTACTTTTTTGGTTATCTGGGGCATTTTGGAGGTCCAAAGTTCGGGGTTATTTAGGGGTATTTTTGGGGGAGTTGGAATTTGTAACTTTATATCCAGCTTTTCCAAAACCAAATCCGGGTTAAAAAAAAGTAAAATTAGCCTTTCGAAAGTTTTCCTAAATATTTTTTTCGGTTGTAAAATTAAAAAATGCTATTTTAAATGCCAAAAAAAATTGGTTTTGGTTATATAATTAATGTATAATTTTATTAAATTTTCGATTTTTTAACCGTACATTTTTTTTAACGGGCCGAAATACCCAACGTTAAATGGCTAAAAAAATAAAATAAATATAAAGGTATATAAAGCATAATAATGTTATATTTTTGGCAATAAAGCTTAAAATTTGTTAAATAATGGTTTTTGTGGTTATTTAGCATTAATAAACGATAAATATTTTTTATGCGTAATATAATATATTTATCGAAATGTTAAATTTATTTTAGGCCAAGTTTATTTATAATTTATTTATTAATATTTATTAAAATAATTTAATCGTATAAAAAGCTGGTTTTCGAATACCAATTGGCCAAATAATATTATTTTTTAATAATAATAAAAAAGGGGATTGCTTAACTGTAACAATTAATTTTTTAAATAATTATAACTTATTTCCGATTGCCAGGCTAAACCAGTTTTATTTTATTACGGCTTTCCGATATTATAATAATTATAATAATAATAATAATTATGCTTATAAAAAACCCAATTTTGTTAAAATTATAAATATTATTATCCAAAATGCCATATTTGGCCACAATATTCCGCACAAAATTGAATTATACAAAAATAAGCTTAAAATTTTTGCATTTAGCGCTTTGGTAATTATATTTTCGAATCCAGCACATGCCAAATTTTGCACAGTATTTAACAAACTTTTTAACCTAATATTTGCCAATAGCACCTGCATTATGTTCGGTAAACAATTGGTTAACCATATTTTTAACACCAAAATACCAGAAAAGGAATATATAAAAATCCAGCTCAAATATATATTTAACAAACGCCTCCTTTTTGAATTCCGTTAATTTCCGGAAATTAGGCTTGCAGTTGCATTAAACAGGTTTACCAGCATATCGGTCGCACAATATAGATTCAAAAATATTATAAATTTTAGCTGCCAAACGCAAATTTAATTATGTATTGGATTGAATTACCTGTATAGCAAGATTAATCCTAGCTTTTTTTAATATCGATGCTATTTGTGGTTGTTAAATAATTAAGGTTAAAAATAAGAGATGCGGATCGCGATAGAAAACGCGCAACTCGGTAATATGCGCAATTTGCTAATAAACCATATTATAATAATATTAATCCAAAATAAGTCCGGTTTTGTTTGGGATTTTTCCTTTCGTATTTTTTTGTATATATGCTGCATTTGTATGTATATTTTGGCATATACCCGGTTTTTCGGTTGTATTATTAACATTGCGGATATTTTTAACCTTTTTAAAAATATAAAATTTCTCTGCCCTTATATTAGCGGCAAAAATAAAACCGGAATATCCATTAATTATAATCAGCATTTTTTCTGTTATAAACTTTGTAAAAAAGTGGGTTGCGCTAGTGCTTTGCTTTAATTTTGCCATATATTTTATATAGTTTTTATTTGCTAATATTTCGCTTATTAGGTTATATTTTTAATAAAGGGCAATTTTTATAATTTTATTAAGCTGATTGGTACTGTTAAAATTATGTAAATAAAAGGTAATAATAAGCTTTTTTTTAAAAAATTACCAGTTTTTTTCTAATAATATACCGGTGGGTATTAATAACAATAATTATTTTATTTTTCCCGACCAATGCCGGATTATTACAACCCAAACCATTATTAAACTTATTAATATTTTTGTTAATATTAAAATGCGTAACGTGGTTTATCAGCGAATCGCACATATTATTAAATTGCGCACCCACACCCAACCTCCAATCAATTAACGCGCATACCAACCTAATAACGCCAGGAATTTATTCAAATTACTTAAAACTATATATATCGGATATCTTTATTACTTTTTGACAAATGCGCGCATTATATCCGGTTTTGCCGCAGGTGCTATATCGCCGATAAATTATTATTACCTTCCCTTATTAACCCTTATAATTGCGCATTTTTTGCTATAACTGCCTATCCAGCTCCTCCTGGTTCAGGGCATTTTGTATTTTTTTAATAATATATAACCCTTTTTGTTAAATACGCATTTTTTGGCCTTTCGGCATTTGTTTAATGGTTTGTTTGCCTTGCATAACAAAATAATTTCGGCTTTAAAAAGGGCTATTTGATATATTATTAAATTTATCCTTTTTGCAAACTGGTCCATAACCGTTAATATAAATATCGAAAAACTGTTTCGGTAATTAAAAATCCGAATTTTAATATATTCGGATTGCAAAATTATTTTTTTTAGCTGTTTGGGGCGTTTTAAAGGTCCAAGGTTCGGGATTATTCAAAAGCGTTTTTGGGGGAGTTAAAATTTGTAATTTTATATCCAGCTTTTTCAAAACCGAATCCGGGTTAAAAGGAGCAAAATTAGCCTTTTAAAAGCTTTTTTGGATATTTTTTTCGGTTATAAAATTAAAAAATACTATTTTAAATGCCAAAAGGAATTTGGCTTTAGTTATATAACTAATATATAATTTTATTAAGTTTTTGATTTTTTAACTGTACGCTTTTTTTAACAGGCTAAAATACCCAATATTAAATGGTTAAAAAAATAAGATGAATATAAAGGCATATAAAGCATAATAATATTATATTTCTGATAATAAAACTCGAAATCCGTCGAATAATAATTTTTGTAATTGTTCAGTATTAATAAATAATATATATTTTTTGTGTATAATGCAATATATTTATCGAAATATTAAATTTATTTCAGGCCAAGCTTATTCGTAATCCATCCGTTAATATTTGTTAAAATAATCTAATTATATAAAAAGCTGGTTTTCGAATACCAATTGGCCAAATAATATTACTTTTTAACAATAATAAAAAAAAATTGCCTAACCATAATAATTAACCTTTTGAATAATTATAACCCATTTTCGGTTACCAGGCTAAACTAGCTTTGTTTTATTACGGCCTTTTAATATTATAATAATTATAATAATAATAATTATGCTTATAAAAAACCCAGTTTTGTTAAAATTATAAATATTATTATTCAAAATGTTATATTTGGCTATAATATTTTGTATAAAATTGAATTATGCAAAAATAAGCTTGGGATTTTTACATTTGGCCTTTTGGTAATTGTATTTTCGAATCCAGCGTATGCCAAGTTTTGCGCAGCGTTTAACAAATTTTTCGACCCAGCATTTGCTAATAACGCCTGCATTACGTTCGGCAAACAATCGGTTGGCCATATTTTTAATACCAAAATGCCGGGAAAGGAATATATAAAAATCCAGCTCGAATATATATTTAATAAGCGCTTTTTTTTCGGATTCCGTTAATTTTCGGAAGTTAGGTTTGCAGTTGTATCGAGCAGGTTTGCCAGCGCGTTGGTCGCGCAATATGGATTTAGGAATATCGTAAATTTTAGTTGCCAAACGCAAATTTAATTGCGCATTGGATTGGATTATTTGCATAGCAAGATTAATTTTAGCTTTTTTCGATATTAATATTATTTGTGGTTGTTGAGTAATTGAGGTTGGAAGTAGGAGATGCGGATTGCGATGGAAAATGCGCAACTCGGTGATATGCGCGATTTGCTGATAAACCATATTATCCGAAATATTTATAGCCAGATCGGTTTGTTAAAAAACCGAAATATATATAATCTATTATTGTTTTGCTGTTATATTTTTTTACTAATATGCTTTTATAGGCCAAAGTTTTTAATGTTATTATTTTTTTGCATTATGCGGTTTTGGCTGTTTTTTACTAAAATTTAATATTATATTATGCTTGTTTGGATTTTAAATAATAAAATGCTTTGAACCTGGTGTATTGTTTTTTTATTGTTTTTTTATTAGCATATATATAATTTTTTTTTTAGCTGTGGTTTTGTACCAGTAACCCTGGCTATAATGCCTGGGTTTTTGCTAAAGTTGCCTTTAAGATCAAATTTATTATTATTTATAATATATATATTGCTAACCTTATTAATACGCCAATAGCAGCATTTTGTTAAGCGGTGGCAATAACTAAAATTAAGCAAAAAAAGGCTGATATTCGGGATATTAACAAAATATTTTAATAGTATTACGTTTAATTAATTGGCTATTTTTATAATTATATTGCTGGCTTTGCCGCATAGTTTTATAACGGTTATTTCCCGGCATTTTTTTGGTATTTTTTTTTTGCTTTGGTTTTCCCGGTATATTACTGGCATATGCCCTAATAAAAAATAAATAATTAGGGTTTTTCTGGTTTAAGGCTGGTTTATTTTAAATATTTTTTTTCATATTTTTGCTTTTTTATAACGTAATCCACAAACAAATGCCACACACAAACAAGTGCCACAATTAACGCATCCACGCAACAATCAACTTCATCCGCGAATATTTCCACAACAAACAATAGCAAACAAAAGCGACAAACGCAAAATTGTTCTGGCTTTTCAAACAATCGCATCAAATCCACAGTTAAATATTCGAAGGGCTGCCAAGATTTACAAAATCAACTTTTCCACTTTCGCCCGGCAAAAACGCGGCCAACCTGCTCGATATAACACTATACCCAAATTATAAAAATTAACGGAATCCAAAAAGGAAGCGCTTATCAAATATATACTTAAGCTGGATTCCTGCGCATTTCCTCCCTAACATTCTGGTATTAAAAATATAGCCAACCAACTGCTCGCCAAGCGCAATGCGCGCGTTATCGGTAAAAATTGGGTTACAAACTTCGTTAAACACTGCCCGAAATTTAACACACGCTGGATTCGAAAATGTAATTACCAACAAGCCAAATGGAAAAATCCCAAGCTTATTTTTGCCTGGTTCAACCTTGTACAAAATATTATAGCCAAATATAATAACGTGGTTTACCACCGAACGATACACACCACCAAGCAATATACGAATCGCAAAAACGCGACACATCTTTTTTTACTTCCAATTCCTTCACTAATAAGCATAACAAACCAAAATTACAAAAGCTAATTGATCCTTGCTCTCCAGGCCTTGCAATCGGACCTAAAACTAAACATCCGGGCTGCTGCTAAAATTTATTCAGTTATATTCGCCATTTTTGCCAATCGAAAGCGCAGCAAACCTGCTTAACACAACCGCGCACCCAATTCCCGGAAATTAACGGAATCCAAAAAGGAAACATTTGTTAAATATATCCTCGAGCTAAATTTTTGCGCATTTCCTCCCCAGCCTTTTGGTATTAAAAATATGGCCAACTAATTGCTCGCTAAACGCAATACGGCTATTATCGGGACCAATTGGGTTGCAAAATTTATTAAGCGCTATCCAAAGCTTGGTATGCGCTAAATTTAAAAATATAATTATTAAAAAGCCAAATACAAAAATCCCAAGCTTATTTTTGTTTGGTTTAACCTTGTACGGAATATTATAGCCAAATATAGCATTCAGGATAATAATATTTATAATTTTAACAAAACCGGCTTTTTTATAAGCATAATTGCTGCTGTTATAATTATTATAATATTAAAAAACCGTAATAAAATAAAGCTGGTCCAGCCTGATAATTAAAAATGGGCTATAATTATTCAAAAGGTTAATTATTGCGGTTAAACAATTTTTTTTTATTATTATTAAAAGGCAGTATTATTTGGCCAATTAATATTTAAAAACCAACCTTTTATACAATTAAATTATTATAATAAATTTTAACAGATAAATTATAAACAAGCTTGGTTTAAAATGGATTTAGCATTTTAATAAATATATTATAATTTGCAAAAAAGCATATATTATTTATTAATACTAAACAGGCACAAAAATTACCACTCGACAAATTTCGAATTTTATTATTAAAAATATAATATTATTATGCTTTGCATGCTTTTATATTTATTTTATTTTTTTTAACCGCTTAATATTGGGTATTTCGGCCCGCTGAAAAAAACGTACGGTTAATAAATCGAAAACCTAATAAAATTATACATTAATTATATAACCAAAATCAAATTTTTTTCGGCGTTTAAAACAGCATTTTTTGCTTTTATAACCGAAAAAAAATATTCGAAAAGGTTTTTAAAAGGCTAGCCTTACTTTTTTGGATCCGGATTCGGTTTTAAAAAAGCTGGATATAAGGTTACGGATTTCAACTCCCCCAAAAAAGCCCTTAAACAATGCCGAACTTTAAACCTCCAAAATACCCCAAACAGCTAAAAATGCAATTTTGCAATCCGAATATATTAAAACTTAGATTTTTAATCACCAAAATAATTTTTCGTTACTTATATTAATGGTTATAAACCAGCTTGCAAAAGGGACAAATTTGATAATGCATCAAATAATTTTTTTTAAGGCCGAAATTATTTCGTTACACAAGGCGAACAAGGCATTAAGCAAATGCCGGAGGGCCAAAAAAACGCATATCCGATAAAAAGGGTTACATACTGTTAAAAAGGTACGAAATACTTTGAACCAGAAGAAGCTGGATAAATAGCTATAGCAAGAAATGCGCGGTTAAAAGGGTCAGAAAAGGAGGGCAATAATAATTTATCGGTGATATAGCACGTGCAGCAAAACCGGACACAATGCGCACATTTGCCAAAAGGAAAAAAAAAATCCGATATATATAGTTCCGAATAGTTTAACTGGATTCCTGGTATTATTAGGTTAGCATGCGTATCGATTAATTAAAGGTTGGGTATAAGTGTATTGTTTGGTGGTATGTATCGTTCGGTGGTGAATTATATTACCCATTTATCAAATCGCTATAATATAATTAGTATTGAAAATTTGCTTTTAATAAAATATTAATTACTTGCCAAAAAGCAATCCTTTTTTATTTAATGCGGAATTTTTTATCCTTTTTTTAATAATTGCTTAAAAATTTAGATACAAATGCCAAAGAGGCGCCCATAACCTTAATTATCTGCAATACTGCCACGGCAAAATCTGTAACATTATCGGGATTAATTAAAAAAGGATTGATAATTTTGGAAAGGCTAATTGCAGGATTATACTCGAAATTTTCGGTCGAGATAAAATCAGGATTCGGAGCCGGAGTAAAAAATGGCTCGTTTAAAGTTTAAATGCGCTTGGCTTTTGTAAAACGAAATATTAATATATTAACGGTATCGGTACCGATTTGGGGATTATTTAATTAAGCCGGAAATATTAATATAGCCAAATTTTGCGGGAAATTAGCTTGCTTTTTAATTTAATTATCCTAAATAATAATTTTAAACTTATTACCGCTCGATAAAAGATTATCAGTTGGGCCCAAATTTTAAAAATGACGGCTTTTGCGCAACCGCGTGGAATTTGATAATTTCCTTTTTTTACCAGCCATTTTAGCTGCAGGAACAAAAAAAAAGCAAAAAAAAATAACAATTAACAAAATAATAATTAACCGATCGGAATCCTAAATAATAAAATGTATATAAATAGGGCACAAAAAGGATAGGTTAATAAATAAGGTTTATCGGTACAGGTTAGCCAAATTGCAAATAAGGCAAACAAAATACTTTTATATAAATGCAAACCCTATTTTTAAAATTACAAAAGTGTTACAATCACAGGCCTTCTGCTCCTAGGGTAGGGCACCTAGGGGCGGTGTTAAGCAGTACTGGTCTTGCAAGGTTGCTTTGCAAATGATCTAAGGTCTGGTAGGAACATTATTTGTTATTATTTGCCTAAAGGGGTGCCTTAAAACTAACTTAAATTAACTAATACCAAAACCTTAATCAAAAATTACTTAGCACAATAAAAAACCTTTGCTTTATATATTCGTGCTGTTTTGCGCTTGGTGATTAGGGATATTAGTGATACATTGGTTTTCCTAAGTATCAAAGGTGTCCCTAATAACACTTTTGATACGTTTAGTACCCGGCGTATCACTTCGGTACCACGTAACCTAATCACGTGGCTTTTTCCCCCAACTGGCCTTAATTATCCGGCCTTTGGCCTTTATAACTGCAGGGTAAAAGTATCCCGCTAAGGGTTAACCCCAGCCCTTTTATCCCTTGCCAGCTCTGGTCGTAACACCAGGTTCCTTTTCCTAAACCAAATCCCTTTAGCCAAAACCTGCAATTCCCGCCCTTATCGATCGGTAAATATTTTTTTTTACCTTATTTATTTTTTCCTATTTTAATAAAATATTTGGTCGGGTGCAGAAAAAACTTTCCTTTGTGCAATTTTCCACGGTTTGTTATGCCGATATTTTTAAATTGCTTTTTTTATCGGGCATTAAAATGTTTTTTTGTTCTAATTGCAAATTTCGTGGCATTTTTGTTTATTATGCATTTTTTTTCGACTTTTTTTGTTATTTGGAATATATTTGTTTTAACCAAATAAATTATAATATTTTGGATCCATTTCGGGCCTAATTTTTTCATGCTGCTTTTTAATTTTTCAAATTCCGGAATAAAATAAACTCGGTTTTTGACAAAATCCGCCGTTTTAAAGATAAGCAAAAGCGTTTATACAAACAGGAAAAATCCTGGTATAAAAAGTATGCTTGAATGGTTTGTTATAATTTGAATAATATTAAAGAATTGAAACGGATTAAGCAGAAAAAGGCCGAAAAGGCGGCTATACAGGCCCCTGTGTTACGACCACAGCTGGCAGGGGACAGAAGGGCTGGGGCTAACCCCTAGCGGTACGCCTTTACCCCGCAATCATAAAGGCTGGGGGGCCGAATAACTGAGGCCAAGCTGGAAAAAATCACATAACCCAGCTTACCTAAATAATGGGTGCTATATTTGCTATAAACATAACAAACATAACACGCCAAAACAAAACGCTATATTTGCTATAAACATAATAAGCATAGCACAAAAAAAGGCACGGAAAAATCACAGGTATATAAAGCAAAAGTTTTCCTTTTTGTATTAAATAATTCTTAATTAAGGCCTTGGTATTAATTAAGTTAAATTAGTTTTAAAGTAACCCTTTGGGCAAATAATCGAAACTTTTATTATTATTTTAGTTCCCCAGCACAAATAATCTTGTAAAAATCATACTGCTTAGCACCTTTTCTAACATATTTTACCCTAAAAGCAAAAAACTATTTGTAACATTTTAACTAATCCTATTTAGTATTTACCGAAAATAATAAATAATAATAATTATATTAACCGCAAGCAAAAAACCCGAAAATATTATTATTGCTAGTAAACTGTACAATAACCCTTCGGTAGCCATACAAGCACTTATTACGGAAATCGAAAAATTTAAAAAAGCTCAAACCAAGCCCTACATTACCGTTAAATTTTACAAATTCCCCTTGCTTAACAAATATAATAAAAAAAAAGGCAAAATTAAAACGTTTCTAACCAAATACAAAGGATACTTTCTGTTTTATTAAAACCATTTTTAGCGGGAAAAATAAAAAATTGCCTATATAACCATATGCCTGGATAACAAGGTCAAAGATTAATTTAAACCTATTTGGTCCAATTACCTAAAAAAGCATAATAAATCCAAAAAAAAAAACCAAACTGGTATTTGCCAATTTCGAAAAGTTCGGAAAAAAAATCGCAAAAATTTCGGACAAATTAACAAAAAATGGGTAACTAAAAAAGAATTATTTCAGCTCCGGCAAAAAAGCCCCGCATTAATTTATATTTCCAAATTCCAACAATTAATTAACAAATTTAATTAAATAAAAAATACCAAAATAACCCAGCTTTATCAGGGGTTAAAAAATAATATAAAAAATAAACTGTCCAAATAAAAACAACCTGAAAATTTTGTTAATTATATTACTATAATCGTCCGTATTAGCAACAAATTATACAAATATTGCCTTGAAAAAAAAGTTTAACAAACCAAACCAATAATGCAAAATAATAAAACCAACCAAAAAAAGGCAAAATAATAATAATCCACGGCTTATAATATATACCCTGGATCCATAAATTTTAATATTAAAACCATATACCAGCAAAAAAAACAAAAGCATATTAGGTTCAAAAATCCAAAAAATAAAAAGTATTTCAAATATAAAAAAAAAATACATTAAAAAAAATTGTCCGCAAAAAAACCAATAAACAGCTATTTTTTACCAAAAAAGCGCGCAAAAAAAAAACGAACCCATAATTCCAGCCTTACCCAAAATAATATAATAAATAAAAAAAAAAACCTGTATCCCGAAATATTATTCAGCTAAACCTACTGCTTTAATAAAAATTATATAATTTATTGCTCCGATAAAAATGCCACAGGGTACTACCCAAAATAATAAATCGCTATAATATAACGGATCGATCAATCCCAGTTCGGTAACCAAAAAAAATTAAAATAAATACCGACCTTATAATATTCAAAAAAAAAATAATACAACAGTGCATATTTCGAAAAAATTTAAAAAACTAACTTAATATAAAAGCGTATCGAATACTTTAATTAATAACTCCAAAAAAAACTCAAATATAAATACAAAAATAAAACAGCCTTTGGGCTAAACGCATTTAATACAAGCCCAAAAAAAAAATTAAACCTAATAATATTTAGAAAAACTACAAAAACGGACCCCAACAACAAAAAATTTAACAAATAATAATAATAATATATTATTAATTTTAAAAAACTCCAGCAAAAATTTGATCAGCAACTAATCAATATAAAAAAATAACCCTTTATAACCAAAAAAAAATATAAAAGGCATATATTTTATTTAAATTCCTGGAAATAAACTAATAATTTTAGGATTAGCCCAAACTTATTAATAGTTTAATATGCAAAAAACCGGCGCAAAACAATAAAAAAAAACCCCTAAATTGGTTAAAAAATAACCAATCGGTTATTTATTATAGGGCATTATTCGAAAATATTCCGAACCTAAACCAGCAGCTAGCGCAGCCATATATGCTAAACTATAAAAATATAAACCCCGATACAGGCCATTATAACAAACTTTTTTGGGCCAAATATCTATATAACAACTGCCGGTAACATATAGCCAAAAAGCTAAAGCACGATTTTTTCCTATAAAAAAAAAAAGGACCAGTACAATATTTACGATAAAAATACCAATTTCCGAAATGGTAAATAGCAAAAATAAATTACAAAAATTTCGCAACAATTTTCGAGCCATTACCAGCATATCTTATAATATACCTAGCAAAAATCCTTATATACCAAATATACAAAAAACCAAAATACAAAATATATATAAAAAAAAAAACAAGGGCCTGGACAAATAAATTTGCCCGATTAATAAAAATAATTAAGGCCCAAAAGCAGGCACCCCAAGCAAAAAATTAAAAAGCTCACCCAAAAATAGGGCACAAATAAGGCAATAATTAGCAAAATTTTTAACAATAATAATTACCGACTAATATAAATATATTAAAATAATAATATATTGAAAAAAACAAAAAATAAAAATTATAATCAATTATAAAGCCTAAAAAAATTATTTTTTGCTAAAAACAATAAAAAGGTACAGCATTCCGATATATTAAAAAAAAAAACCATATAACCTTATAATAATAAAATAAAAGCTAATTACATTTAACGGAGGAAAAATCGATATTAAAACTAATTAATTCAAATTTTAACTCCTGAAAAAAACCTGCAAAATAACCCTGAATATTATAAATATAAAAAGGAAAAATTTAATTTTAAACCTTTTATAATTTAAAAAATACAATCTTTTAATAAATTGGGTTATCGAACAAATTTAATAAAGGAAATCGCCATTAACCAATAAAAAAGCCCAATAACCACAAATCCCGGATAATAAAAAACGGATGCCAGAAAAGGCAATTATAATAGCAGCAAAATTTGGCAATCAACCCTAACAAACCGCACCAACCGAAACACCAATAAATACAAATATAAACAAATCCGATAAGCAAAAAATTACCAAAAAAAAATTTAAAAACGTTCCTGAAAAATATTATAAATATTAAAAACTGTTCCAAAAAAATTTGGAAACGGTATTACCAAAATATAAACCATTTGACCACAAAATTAAGCTTAAACCGGAAATATAACTTAAATATCAAAAATTATACCGATTAAATCCTTAATAAAAAAAGCTGTTACAGAAATAGCTTAAAGAAAAAATCAGAAAAGAATTTACCAAACCTTTCAATTTCCTTATAGGATATAAAATTTTATTTATTTCCAAAAAAAACGGGGAGGAACAAATATATATCGATTATTATCCATTAAATTAAAAAATATTAAAAAATTGGTATTTTTTACCTTTAATTAATAAATTTAAAAACAGGCTCGGGAAAAGCCGGTAATTTATAGCCCTAAATTTATACAAAGCTTATAACCTGCTAAAAATTAAAAAAAGGGATAAATAAAAAATTACTTTTCGAACCAAACTTAAAATTTTCGAATTATTGGTAATAATTTTCGGGCTTACCAATGTACCAGCCATATTTTAGCAAATAATTAACCATATATTATAAAAATACCTCGATATTTTCACCCTTATATACCTAAATAATATTTTGATTTTTTCAAAAATGCTGGAAAAATATAAACAATATATGCATAAAATACTGCAAAAGTTGCAAAATACAAAATTTTTGATTAACCCGGACAAATGTATATAGCATTTTCTAAAAATAGTTTTTTTTGGGTTTGTTATTAAATAAGGAAAAATTCGGATAAAACCCAAAAAGGTACAAATAGTAAAAAATTAGCTTATATTTACCACAGTTAAAAAAATACAAAAAATTTTTAAATTTTTAAATTTTTAAATTTTTACCAAAAATTTATCCAAAATTTTAGCAAAAAGGCTATATTATTTATAAATTTTACCAAAAATAACACCCAATTTTATTAAAAAATACAAAAATAAACAGTTTTCGAATTATTAAAAAAAGCTATTATCCAAATACCGGTATTAATAATACCAAACCTAAAAAAACCCTTCGAAATTGAAATTAATGCATTAAATTTTGCTATTAAGGAATAGCTAAAATAATAAAACGACCAAAAAAAATTGCACTTTTGCGCATTTTTTTTGCAAAAATTAAATAAACCTGAGCTAAATTATCAAATCCATAATAAAAAGCTCCTCGCTATTATTAAAGTTTTAAAAAAATAAAAAATATATTTGTACAAAACTAACCACCAAATTATAATATATACCAATTATAAAAACCTATCACAATTTATTATTAGCCAAATGCTAAATAAAAAACAAATCCAATAAAACCAGTTTTTTTAAAATTATAACTTTCAAATCAAAATCAGGAAAGGGTTAAAAAATGGCCAAACAAATGCTTTAAACCGTTAACCGGATTATCAGATAGATATATTACTAAAAACATGCACAATTTTGGCCAAAAAACCAAACAGATCCCTGATTCCGGCACAGCAGGCATTGGCCAAAATAACCCAATAAAAAAGCTAAACCCCAAAAAAAATCCAGCAAATTTACAGCCAAATAACTAATAAATATTAAAAAATTGCTAAAATCTGAAAAAGGTTTCGATAATATCACGGGTTTATAAAAATTTATACCAAAATACAAAATATAATCAAAAATTGCAAGGATTATGCAAAAAATAAAACCAGCAAGCATAAACCTTATAATTTATTACAACTTTTGCCAGCACCTAACAAAGCATGGCAAAAAATTACGGCAAATTTTATTATAAAACTATCCAAATCAAAAAAATCCCTCATAAATATCCAATATAACAGTATTATAATAATAATCGATCAATTTACCAAATATGCTATATACCTGCCATTCAAAAAAAACGCAAAAGCTATAAACCTAACCTATATTTTTATCCAAAATATAATTGCAAAATACGGAACACCAAAATATATAGTTTTAAACCGAAACAAATTATTTAATAGCAAATTTTGAAAACAGCTTATAGCAAATTTAAGCACAAAATATGCCTTTTTTACAACTTATTATTTTTAAACGGATAAATAAATAAAATAAACAAACCAAACCATAAAATAATATTTATATTATTTTGTTAATTATAAACAAAATAACTGGGTATAATTATTTTTTATAGCATAATTTGCATATAACAGTTTAATGCACAAAAATATAAAAATTATACTGTTTTATACAAATTATAAATATATACCTATAATATATAAAAAACCCAAAGCAAAACCATATGCCCCAATAATAAAAATACAGGTAAAAAAATTTATCAAACTGTACAAAAACCTCCAAATAAAATTAAAAAAACTGCAACAGCGCATATTTATACAGGCCAATAAAAAAAAAATAAAAAAACCAACCTTTAAAAAAAAGAATAATATTTATCTTTTTTAACGCAATATCAAAATAAAATAACCAAATAACAAATTAAACCATAAAAAATTGGGACCGTTCAAAATCCTAAAAAGGATTTCCAATATCAATTACAAACTTCAGCTATTATTAATTATATATAACTATCCGATTTTTTACATAAACTTATTTAAACCAGCATTACCAGGGTTTAAAAATAACAAATTAATAAAAATCGATCCAAAATAAAAGTACAAAATCGAAAAAATTTTGGACAAAAATATTATTAACAAAATTAAATATTATTTGGTCAAATAAGCAGGATACAAAATCGAAAAAAGCATTTGGAAAAAAAAAACAAATCTAAAAAATGCATTAAAAGCTTTCGAAAAGTACTAACAAAAAGCTCTTAAAAAAAAATTAACACCAGTGCCAAAATTTGAATTTTAATTTGAAACGCCAGTACCAAAATAATTTACCTGGTTAAAGTAAGGCCAATAAATCAAAATCAGGATTAACCCTATGATCGGCCCAGCCCGGAAATAATAAAGGAAAATCGGAAACAAACAAATCTGGAAGCACAACAAAGGCCTGCACGGCCACCTTTTCGGCTTTCTCCCGCTTAACCTGCTCCAATTCCTTAATATTATCAATTCCATAGCAAATTGCACAAATTAATTTTTTATACTACTGTTTTTTTTATTTATAAAAATGTTCGATTTTTGCATTTACCAACCGATGCTTTTTTTCCGCAGCCTTCAGCTCCGCTTCCAAACAAGCGTGCTAAATATTATAAATAAAAAGGTGCTCGGGTAATAGGCCCAAAATATCGCAATAAAAACAGCCGAAACAAATATACCGATCGCAGCACAGTTAGTTACAAAAAAATACGCTGCACTAAAAAAGGCCATCGGCCTTGCAATTAAAATAAAAAAACATAATAACAGGAAACAAAATAATAAAAGCAAAAAGGTTATTTTAACGAACAGTTAAAAATACCGGCTTATACTTTTGCACCCGGCCAAATATTCTGTTAGAAAAAAAAAATAGAAAATAATAAAAAAAAAAGTATTTACCACTAACAAAAGAACAGGGCTGCAGATTTTGGCCAAAAAAATTTGGCCTAAAAAGGGAAACCTGATATTACAACCACAACTGGCAAAAAACAAAAAAGCTAAGGCTAACCCCCAGCAGTACGCCTTTACCCCGCAATTATAAAGGCTGGGGGGCCAAATAATTAAGGCCAAGCTGGAAAAAATCACGTAACCCAGCTTACCTAAATAATAGGTGCTATATTTGCTATAAATATAACAAATATAGCACACCAAAACAAAACGCTATATTTGTTATAAACATAATAAGCATAACACAAAAAAAGGCACGGAAAAATCACAGGTATATAAGGCAAAAGTTTCCCCTTCTGTGTTAAATAATTCTTGACTAAGGCCTTGGCATTAGTTAATCTAAATTAGCTCCAAGGCAACCCCTTGGGCAAATAATCGAAACCTTTATTACTACTCCAGTTCCCCAGCACAAGCAACCTTGTGAAGATCATACTGCTCAGCACCTCTCCTAGCGTACCCTACCCTAGGAGCAGAGAACCGTTTGTAACACCCTGCCGCGTTTCCAAATTTGCTGATTTCCGATTTTCCTTTTATATTTCCTGGTTAAAACAGGTTTGGGATTAATCCAGATTTTNCCCTGCCGCGTTTCCAAATTTGCTGATTTCCGATTTTCCTTTTATATTTCCTGGTTAAAACAGGTTTGGGATTAATCCAGATTTTAACCTGTTTGCCTTTTTTTAATCGAATAAATTAATAGGTTTTTAATAATTTTTTTAGGTTATATAATACAATAGTAATATATTTTGATCCTTATCGAAAGGTTCTGGGTTTAACTTTTAATATAACCTAATTAAATAAACGGAAAGGTTTATACCTTTTTGCTCGTTTAATGTGTTTTTTTTGCTAACCTTTTTATAATTGTTTTGCCGATATTTTTGTAAAATTTCCTGGCAATTTTTAAAATTTGTTTTTTTTTCCATATATTATATTTATATCCGTATCCTGCTTATTTAACCAAATATTATTATTTGCAGTAATATATTTTGTTATTAAGGATTTTTTTAATTTTTTATTTTAATTTGGGTCAATTTTTATTAATTTTAAGCTTTTTAAATCAAACGGTGCTAATTTTAGCAAAAAAAATATAAAAAATAGGATAAATTTTTATGGTTAGCGGTAATTAAAATTCGTAATTAATTAGCGAAATTATTTTTTTAACCCTGAACGGTCCGAATTTTTTATAATCCAGCTTATTATTTGGCTGTTTTGTTTTAATATTGCAATATAAAAGATAAATATTATTCCCTTTTTTAAAGGTTGGTTTTTCGAGTTTTTTTTATTTGTTTGGGTGGATATGCGTTTCCGAAATTTTTCAAATTTTTTTTACAGGTATTTGTATAGTTTGGTTATTTTAGTGACCTGTATTTCTGCTACTGGCGTATTTTTTTTTGCCCTGGGTTTTTTATATATTATAGGTATAAACCTATAATTTGTAAAAAATAGGGTAATTTTTATACTTTTGTATACGGAGTTGTTATAGGCAAATTAGGCTATAAAAATAATTATACCCAGTTAATTTGTTTATAATTAATATAATAATATAAATATTATTTTATGGTCTGGTTTATTTATTTTGTTTATTTATTTGTTTTGGGATAATAAAATGTTAATAGTGCATGTTTTGCTTTAAATTTGGCTATTAAAACCTTCCAAAATTTGTTTATAAACAGTTTATTTCGATCCGTGATCAGTTTGTTGGGCATTTTGTATTTTAAAATTATATTCCTGATAAAAATATATGCTAATTTTATAATATTGCTGCTTTTTTTATAGGGTAAAAATAAGGCATATTTGGTAAACCTGTTTATTATTATTAGAATACTATTATATTGGATATTTATTAATAGCTTTTTTAATTTAAAAAGCTTAACCATAAAATTTATCGTAACTTTTTGCTATGCTTTGCTGGTTGTTAGCAAAAACTGAAGCAATTTGTAAGGTTTATACCTGCTAGCTTTATTTTTGGCGCAATTTTTGCAATTTTTAATTATTTTTTGAACTATAGCTTGGGTTTTTGTAAATCTGTAATATTATTGCAGTTTTTTCCAGGTTTTAATTATCTTTTAATATTTATAAGCTATTTGGCTATAAATTTGCTGAATTTTTTCAGGGATCCAATTTTTCTGGGGTGTAATTTTTGTTAGTATTTATTATGCTGAAACCAAAAACCTGTTTGGTTTTTACGCTAAAACTGTATATATTTTTGGCAGTATTTTATTTTTATAATCTGTTTTGCGGTTTAGCGCATTTATTTGCCCGTTTTTCGACCCTGTTTTATATTTAATTTTAAAATTATAATTTTAAAAAAACTGGCTCCACCGGATTTATCGTTTGTTTAGCATTTAGCAAGTGGTAAAATATGCCAGGTTTTTATAATCCGTATAAATTATAATCTAATGGTTTATTTGGTATAAGTATACCTTTTATTTATCCAGTGCTCGAATAATAATTATAAACTTTTTATTATGGATTGGGTAATTTAATTCCGGTTTATTAAGTTTATGCAACAGAAAAATACAAAGGTGTAATTTTCTGCTATTATCCTTTCAACTGAATTATGCCCCAATCGCAAAATCCAATGCATTAATCTTAATCTCGAAAAATTTGTTTGGGTTTAATAAAACTAATACTGATTTTTATATTATGGCTTTTTTTAACAGATCAAAAACTTTTTATTTTTGTATTTCCCAATAAAATTGAGTATTATTTTTGGTAAAATTCGTAAATAAAAGTGCTATTTTGCTAAAATTTCGGATAAACCATCGGTAAAAATTTAAAAAATTCAAAAAATTTTGTACTTTTTTAGCATTAATCGGTTTGGGATATTTTTTTATTATTTATACCTTTTTTGGTTTTATCCGTATTTAACCCAATATAATTATATATTTTAAAAAAATTATTTTTTGTATATGCTATACGCATTTTTCGGTTTTGATTAAAAGTTTTGCATTTTATAACTTTTGCAAAATTTTATGCATATATTTTTTGTGTTTTTCCAGCATTTTTAAAAATACCAGGATATTATTCAAATAAACAAATGCATAAATATCCAGGTATTTTTGCAATATATGGTTAATTATTTGCTGGAACGTGGCTAATATATTGGTAAGCCTAAAAATTATTATTAGCAATTTATATATTTCCAGCCGGGTTCAAAAAGCGGTTTTTTATTTGTTTCTTTTTTTAATTTTTAACAGGTTATATATTTTGCATAAATCCAAAGCTGTAAATTATTTAACCTTGTTAAGCCTGTTTTATAATTTATTAATAAAAGGTAAAAAATATCGGTTTTTTATTATAATCTCGTTTAACGGATAATAATTAATATATATCTGTTTTTTTCCATTTTTTTTTAAAACAAATAATATTTTATATTTTATTGGAAAATCCGAAAATCGGATAATGCTTTTTTGCAAATTTTCCGTAAATTATTTTTGTAATAATTTTTGCTATTTAAGGTTTAACCGGTACAATTTTTGGTAACTAAATTATATTTCTGGTTTAAGCTTAATTTTATAATTAAATGGCCCATATTTTGGAAATATAATTTTCAGGTTTCCTTAAAATAATCTCCAATATTTATGGTACTTTTTAAAAATATTCCTCAAATATTAGCACATTTATTTGTCAGGCGGATCGTAATTTTGGTCTCGATTTTTTATTGCCTCCGTTCCCTAACCTTTATTTTTAGTTGCATTTTTTTTGGATCGCAATTTTAATTATATTTTTTTTTACAGCCCGTTTTTTATTTTCGGGGTTTTTTATTATTAAAGCTAATATTGCCTAATAAGTGCAATTTTATCGGTGCAATTTGCCAGGATTAATTACCAAATCCTGCTATTATTATAATAATCCTGTTTGGCTTTTATTTTTTATAGTTCGGGGCCCGTAGCTATTAGGCTTTTTTGCTTTTCGATAATAATTTTTTTTATTAAATTTCCTCCGAAACCCAATTTATTAGGGGATTAAATTCCTTAAACCAGGGGAAACCCAAAATTAGGTTTTTTTTTCCTATATTTATAATATTCAGGATAACCTTACAAATTTTTCCTGCAATTTTAAACCTGAATCGATCTATTTTTAAATCGATTATTTTATTATTATAAATAACTGGTTTTTTTTACAATTCCAAAACCGTATAATTATTATTTTCGATATATCGGTATACCGTACTTTGCTATTATTTTTAATATAATATAATTTTTGTTAAATCCGTAATTAATTATTATTATTAATTATTATTTTTGTTATTTAATCACCTTTTTAATATAAAATGGATAATTTGCTATAATTTTTGCTAAAATCCTTTTAATTTGTTTCCTTTTTTGTCCATATTAAGCTTTTATTCCGGTAGGATACTTTAATTTTTTGGCTTGTACTGGTACCTGGGGTAAAATTGTCCAATTTGCCAATTTCTGGCCTTTTTTTCGGTATAATACTTATATTTTAGCTTTTTGCAAATATAATACAACAATAACCCTGCTATATATACTATAAAATAATAAGATATTAGGGCAAATATTGCTATTTTTTTAATACAGTTGCATAATATAATTTATTACTTACGCAATTGCCATTTTTGCCTTGGCAGGCCTCGAGGCTTTTTATTATTCCTTATTGGAAATCAATCATTTTTCAGCTTTTTAAATAAATAATTATTACAGGCATAATATAAATATTTTGCCCAAAAAACTTTTATATACCCCGGGTTATTTATTGCCAAATTTTTATAATCCTTATTAATTATATAATTCTGCTGGTATAAAAACGGGTTATTTTCCTAATACCGTACTTAATATATATTTTCCCTGTAATAAATAATAATCTGATTATTTCGGCCCCAATCCAGGCACCAACCATTATCCTTTATTACAGGCACCCTGCGGTATAACTTATGGTTTTTAAATCCTTCCGGATTATTGGGCCATATTTTAAATAACAAATATACCGGCACTTTATAAATATAAATATAAATCCCTCGATAAAATGCTCCGTTTTTATTTTTAAGCATAATACACGTTTTTCTTTTGCTTATTATTTTTATACGCTGCTTTTTATACTTTTTAGGATCCTTTTCTGTAAATGCCCAAAACTTTTCCAATTTAAAATCTTTATTTTCCGGCCCTTTGGTTAGGTGCATTCATCCAAACAATTTTTAATCAAAACTTTCTTTTTTGCCCTCGACCGAAATATCCGATACTTTTTTTTGGGTTAATAATCTTTTAAATATCGATAAGGTTTGCCGAAATATATTTTATTCTTTTAATAATATTATAATAAAATTCTAAATGGGCTTTTTATATTCGGAATTTGTTAATATTTTATTTGATTAATATAATTGCCTTATTTTTTTTAAACTTCCCTTTTTTTGGTTTTTGGTTTTATTTTTTTAAAATTATAACTTATCGATTTATTGGGTGGCTATTAGCCTTTGCTAAGGGTACCAGCCCGATCCGTCCTTATTTAATTTATGCATAGGGCACCCGTTATTAAAATAATATATCCAGCTAAATAAAACTCCCGAATATAGGTTATTTTCCTGGTTTATATATCGAGTAGCTGCTAATTATTATTTTTTGGAATAGTTTTTTTTAATATATCCCTATTATCCGTATTTAAAATATCTTTTATTTTTGGCATTTTGCTATTTAATATATTTTTATTTCTTGTGCTGTTTTTTTTATTACTAAAGGTATGTGGCTTTTATAAATAAATTTATTAATCCTAAATATATTTTATGCGCAATGGATTATTATTGTTTGGCTTTTTTTTGGTTTGTTTTATTATTTTGTTACGCTGGCTGGGATTGCTGGACCTTTTTTTCCAGGCATTATTCATATAGCCTATTACTAATACAAATGCCTTTAATAACATAATTAACAAAATCCTTAAGCTTTTTTTTTGGCCAGTTTGTTTTTTATATTATTCCTTAATTTTTGATAAAACTAAAATATTTTGGTATTTTTTGTCCAGTTAAATTTATTAACCAATTGCTGAAATTTGGCAATATAAATGGATATTGGTCCTTTTTAGCACAGCTAAAATAACTTTTTTTTGGCCATTTTTTTTTGGTTCACCTGCCCAAACATTTTGGTAATTTTTTTGCCGAATTTATCGAAATTCGCGAATATTAATTTGGTAAATTTGTTTAATTTGTTATTTTTTTTTAAGGTAATCGGCTTATACAGGCTCGAATTAATTTTTAATTTTGCCGTTAAAACGAGTAGCGGTATAGGCCATTTTTTGGTAATTGTTTTGGAAATTATCCTGGTAAAATTTGAAATAGCTTTTGTATTTTGTAAGAAAGGTTTTAAATTTGCCTTTTTTTTGTTATATTTATTTGGGGTGGGGAATTTATAAATAAAAATAGTTTTGGGCTGTTTTTTAAATATTTCGAATTTTTCGATAAGGATTTTTAAAGCAGTGGCAGGATTGTTATAATTTTTATTATCAATAATAACGGTTTTAACTTTTTTAGCTGCAATTAATATAATTGCTTACTGTTCGTGCCTCCGGTAAGTGCTGAACAGGATTAATTAAAATGTTACAATTATAAGCCTTTTGTTTTTAGGGTAGGGTATTTAGGGGTGGTATTAAATAATATTGGTTTTGCAAGGTTGCTTTGCAAATAATCTAAGGTTTGGTAGGAATATTATTTGTTATTATTTGCTTAAGGGGGTGTTTTGGAGCTAATTTAGGTTAACTAATGCCGAAGCCTTAGTTAAAAATTACCTAGCACAGTAGGAAACTTTTGTTTTATATACCTGTGCTGTTTTGCGTTTGGTGATTAAAAATACTGGTGATATGTTGGTTTTTTTAAGTATCAAAAGTGTTTTTAATAATATTTTTGATACATTTAATACCCGGCATATTATTTTGGTACCACGTGACCTAGTTATATGGCTTTTTCCCCCAACTGGCCTTAGTTATCCGGCCCCTGGCCTTTATAATTGCGGGGTAAAGGCGTCCCGCTGGGGGTTAGCCCCAGCCCTTCTGTCCCCTGCCAGCTCTGGTCGTAACAAAAAGCAATTATTAGTATTATTTTTTATTAAAATAATTTGCTAAATAGCCTTTCATTATGCAAAAACCTGCATTTGTATCATTTTTTTCCTATTATTTTTTAGCTTAATAGTTTAATACTTCCAAAATACAAAAATTCCTTTCCAAAACGCTTATTTTCTTTTTGCCTCAGTTATTGGCCCACTAAGGCCGCTCCCCTTTTTAAATAAATGTTCCAAATTACCAAATCCGATTATTTCCTTTGTCAAAAAACCGGATCACCGGATCCGGCATTTTTTTTGTGAAGATTCTTTTGTTAGGGCTTCCGAAAATCCTTACGATTTTCGGGATAAACCTATTATATCGTGGGAATAAAATACCGGGATACCCGCGCACAAAAAAAAGAATTGCCGGTATTGGAATAGGTATTTTATACGCGTGCGATCCGGAAAAGGAAAACGGAATAGAGGGACCTTTTGGGCCCTTTTGGATCCCGTACGGGCCAATCGGCCTGTGCGGCTAGAGCAGCAGATCGCCCTTTGGGCAATCGCCTCCGCGCAGATAAAAGGGCAGTCCTTTGCCCTTTTTTAGGCAGATAGATTCCTTCCTTTTTGTATATAATAATAGGATTTTCCCAGATTATAAAGATCGTTGTTCACCCCTTTTGGAGATTTCCGAGCCGACTGAACAGGAGAAACCCTCTCCTGCCAATAATATTTTTATTTAAGCTTTTATATTTCGAAAAATTATTTTAAAAGTACCCCGGTTAAATTTATAATAAAATTTAATAGCAAGAAAAACGAAACTATAATTAGATAATTTTGTATGGCGGAAATTTGTTACCAGAATTAACAAGGTTACTGCAAATACTTTTTTTAGTTACAGTAATAACAATTATTTTAAATGCAAATTTATAAGCATTTTGGCGGTTGCCGAAATATCGGCGGTAGCCTTTTCGGAATCCGTAAATTATAATAATAAAAAAGATAACGTGGTTCATAAGTGAGTGGATCAAACAAGCGAGTGGATCACCGGACGATGCATACTGTGCATATCCGTGCATCTCACGTATTTTATGATAAAATTAGCTGAAAATTTAACGGTATATATTTAAATATTTAACGATTATAAAAA